>VZUI01043315.1:0-70287 GCA_013401135.1 Cettia cetti
TCCCCCTTCCCCCTTCCCCCTTCCCCCTTCCCCCTTCCCCTCCCGTATTTTTGAGTGTATTTTGCCTGCAGTCTCCTCCAGCAGTGATGTCACATGTTCCCTCACTGAACTACACCAGCCCAAGATGCACAGGGTGACAGGAGGCAGAGCCTGTTCTGTTCTCTCTGCAGCCCAGAACTGCAGTCACTGGTGTTTGATTTCCATGAGAAAATCCTCAGAGCAATGCCCATCAGGGTTTCCATGTGCTCTGGTTTTCATTATTTGCTGTCTACAGTGCTGTGCAACGGTTTAGGGGGGATTTTATATTCAGCTCTAGGGAAGAGGGGCTCATGGCAATGAATCTTTACACAGAAAATTTGGTAAAGATAGAGAAAGTTTGCATGCATTCAAAAAGGACTTGAATGGATTCATGGAAGATGAACCTCTAAGATCATCGAGGCCCACCACTTAACCTGACACTGTCAAGTCCACCACTAAACAAGTCCCTAAGCACCACATCTACACATTTTTTTAACTCCTCCAGGGATGGTGATTCCACCATCTGTTCCAATGCTGGACCACTGTTTCAGAGCAGAAAATTTTCTTCCTATTCAATCTAAACCTCATCTGGTGCTACTGTGTTCACAGACATTGTCACTAGGTCAGGGAGCCCCTGCACCAGAAGTTTCTGGAGTCTAAGTCTTGTTTTACCTTGAGAGCTCCCACAGGCATCTGCTCTAAACTCCCATCAGGTGTGAGGCTTGCTTAGATGGTCTTCTGGATGAAGACTGTGTAATGGGAATATGTGGGATGAGTAATCTTCTTCTGTAAGTGCTCAGAAATTGCATTTACAGGGATGGATGTAGGAAGCACTTCCTAGTTAAGGTGGGATGGATAAGCTTTGGCTCTGGCTTAATGTCACTCTACTAACTCCTCTTGTGCCTGGGTGCCTGCCAGACCCTCATTCCTCTGATGCACCTGACTTTTCATGAAGAAGTAATGCATGGCATTTCCTAGGCGGGCATTAGAGGACACTTTGACCAGGTGCTGGTCAGAACACTCAGAGATCAGGACTTCTGAGTTCACCATGTACCCACACTAAGTGCAGAGGGAGAAGATGTCACCCTCTCCCTCCTTGTGCCTTTTTTCCTGGACCATGTACAAAAACATAGATTTGTGTCCCTCAGCTGAAGCAGGGCTGGAGAAACTAATAGAATACAGGAAAATTAAGTAAATTCTTCCAGTCTCAGCTATTTTGCAGTATTTAGCTGCAGAAAAAGAAATGTCAAAATCTAATTAATTTTCTGCAATGAACAGACGTAAAATAGAATGTATTTTATTTTTTTTTGGGAGGGGGTTGCAAAACTAAATACATGAGTTATGAAACAGAACTCAACACAGGCACACAAGTACAAAACTGAGTATTTAAAAAAAAAGACTTCATGCTGTATGTCTCTGCCTATGACAACAGATTAATTTTTGTATTTGCAGCTATTTCTGCCTCATAATATTCAATAAGGTCCTGTATTGTGCAAGGTTAAATATTTTTCAAAATTTTCTAGCATTCTGATTTAATTCTGATCAAATCACATTGACAATCCTCTAAAATGCTGAGAAATAAACAGAATTCACCAGGCCAGAGTACAAAAGTTGAGAAGGTCCTAGCAATATAAAAGAATATTTTGTACAACGCCTTTTAGCTATTACAATTTTAATAGCTTCTTTCTTATCCAGAAATTGCAATCAGAGGAAAGAGCACACTCTATTTTCTAATGAAATATTTGAAGGAATTCAGCTATGTAACTTTTCAGATTTTGCTTTATATTCTTTTATCATTCTTTTAGATGTCTCAACTATTTTTCTGCACTTTCTTTCTGCTATTTTAAATTAATAATTACAAGACATTAGCAGAAGTAACTCCTGCATTCTAATGGAAATAAACGATTGATTAGTGCTTATCATTTTAAAACACTGCATTCAGTTTGTGTGTCCAGGTTTTGGTAGCAGGAGGTCTCCATGGGGACTACAGGGGTGGCTTCTGTGAGAACCTGCTGGAAGCTTCCCCCTTGTCTGACGGAGGCAAGGGCAGCTGGCTCCAAGATGGATCCACTGCTGGCCACAGCCCAGCCCATCAATGACAGTGGTAGCATCTCTGGGAAAATGTATTTGAGATGGGGAAAAACCCCTGCTATTCTTGTGAATTAATCAGATCCCTTGTTAGAACTTAGATTTTTTTTTTTTTTCCTTGGGATTAACATCAGGAAAACTGTCATTGAATTCTGTCAGATGACCTGCAACCAGAGAGAGAAGTGAGAATATCTGAGAGGAACAGCCCTGCAGACCCCAATGTCAGTGCAGAAGGAGGGGCTGGAGGTGCTTCAGGCACCAGAGTAGAGATTCCCCTGCAGCCCATGGTGCAGCCCATGGTGAGGCAGCTGTGTCCTTGCAGTGCTTGGAGGTGCTTGAGACCTGTAGCCTGTAGAAGACCCCACACTGGAGTAGGTGGGTACCCAAAGGAGGTATTTTTCTGGAAGCTGAAGTTTCAGTTTAGGACCCACAATTAGTAAATCAAAGCAAAAGATATTTAGCTGAAATATTTATTTCAATTTAGTATTGGACATATTGGGGCAAGGTGTTCCTTTGACTTGCATTTATAGTGTGCTTCAGCTATGTTATTAGGTGAAATCTCTATTGAATTGAATCAACGGTGATTAACCTGCTTCACAGAAGTAGTTGTAAAATAATTTTAACCTAAAAGGCTGTATGCTTCTGTTGGCTTTGAAAAATGTACATGACAAGCTTTTATTTGGTGAGTTTGTTGATAATTTTATGAAGGGTTACTTGGAGAAAGCCTTGGCCTAATTTATTTTCTGGGCTGTAATGAAACAAGATTTTAAAGCATAAGAATATTCCACAGCTGGTTTGGACACAACCAAACATAATTTTATTGAATAGTTGATGCTGTTCATTGCAAAGCCTTTGTCTTTTTCTACATTGCTACTTACAATGTTACTGAAGACAGTAATTGTATGTATGGCTGCACTAATTGATGCAGTTAATGTCATCAACAACAGGTATAGTCTAATTATTTACAAACTTGCTTTCTCAAAGTACATCAGAAAAGGAAGTGCTCAAGTTTCAGATTCAACTTTTTTAGAAGCCACCCAGGAGCAAGGAAAACATATGTATGAATCACTACCTTGAGCCAAATGTGCCTTTCCTGATTATAGTTAAGGGAAAAGACTCTTTGGAATATGGACTTTGCCTGCATGGAATTTTCTAAGTCAAGGATATGAAGGAGGGACATACGAGTCTGCTTTAGCCCTGCTTCATGGTAGAGAGCCTTGCAATGCACTGAAGCATGTAATCTTAGATTTAAAAAAAAGTGTGTTTCTTGAGAGAAAACTAGAAACCCATTTTAAATGAGAGAAAAGTATGTTCTTCTGTATAGTATGATTATTCTGGAATCAGGTCTGCTGTATAAGTATGTGATTATTCTTGGTGATAGATAGGCAGATCTCAGCTGATCCATTTGGTTCATTTGTAAATTGTATAAGGCTTTTTTGAAGAGCCTGATCTTTAGAAAATGTCAAGTTCCTTAGCTATAAACACCAAAAATATTACAGAAGTTTTTGATATCATCTTCATGAAATAATGATAATTTGAGTCCTTTACAGGTGGGAGTATAGTGAGTTGATTAAATTCTTGAGGTAGAGGGATGTTTCCATGTTTCTGAATTTGCATACCTATGCAAGGATTTTCTTCAGGAAAACTGAAAGCATTTTAAGGTGTTTGTTTGTTAAATGGCCCTCTGTACATGGTTCTTATAATATTGAAAAAGTATTATTTTATTGCTGGTGAAGCATAAATAAATAACTTTAGTGGAGCTGTTGAAGTTTTAGAAAATTTTCTGATGAACTGTTTTCTACTGAAAAATACTGGGTTTAGAAGCTTCAGGAAGCTTATTTGATATATTGTTTTCTATCAACTTGCTGATTTTTCATCTGTGTTCTTCAGTTGCTCTTCAGAAGCTCAGTGTAACCTGAGGTCTGGGACCCCAGATGAGATCCAAAAATCCCCTTTGACATGTGCAGTGGAACCCCACAGGTGTTTGAGAGGTGGCAAAAGCACAGCAGTAGTGACAGGCCCTGCAGGAGCTGATGTGCTCCGAGGAATCAGCTGTGGCCCAGGAGCAACCAGCTGAGAGTTGAGACCAAATAAAAGCCCTGCTCCTCACAGATTCCCTTTGCTTGGTGCTGAGCACCATCTCTGTGGGTTTCTGTCCCCTGGCATTTCTGGGTGTGGGCCTTCAGGAGCCAGCACTTCTCCCTGCCTTCCCAGCCCCTGCTGCAGACAGAGCTTCCCCCAACAGGATTTTCTCCAATGCTGACTTTGCTTTCCAAACTAGTTTGATTATACGTGCCTCCCACACCCACCATTTCCTGTGGATGAGGATTTGGGGAGGAAATGATGAACTGGGCAGAATAAGATTTGCTAGAGCTTGGCATGAAGATATCGGTAGGAGGGAATGAAAGAAAACTGATGGCCATTTGTTGATTTAGATAGGGTCAGGGAACCCTGCTTTCTCACCTACGTCATACTCCCTTAAAATGTTTACATTGGCATGAAACTAAATGTGTTCACTAGACACCTAGCACATGCCTGTCCCTGGCTGAGCTCTCTTCATCTCTGCCTCCTCAGTGCTCTGACAAATGTTGAAACCATCTGATCCACACCAGGTGAATCATCTCCTGCTTTTATTTAGCTCTGCTTCTTGCCTTTACTATTTTGTTGTCTTTCTAGTTTGTTTCTAGCCTCAGCCCTCTGTCAAAGCCAGTTCTTGTGAAAGGGAGATGATGGAAATGCTGCCTGAAGAAATAAGTCATAGGTGAAACACATACTTTTATGTATTTTCCTCTCCAGTGAGATTTTTCTTACAAGGTTATTGTCCTGCTCCCCCCCCCCCCCCCCCCCCCCCCCCCCTCCCACCTCAGTACTCAGGTACCCTTCTGTATCCTCTCAGAGTTACTACTACAGAAATTGGCTAATTCTGCATAATGTCCACCTTAGGACTAATATCATGATGGAGAAATCCCTGCTCTGAGCTAAAGATGAGCTCATTTGGACAAGAAGCCATAACAACCTAAGGGGCTTATCATTAACCTGGGAGCCCAAGGTGAGTCATGAAGGCAAGACAGTGAAATTTTAAAGTACTGGTATGGAGATACAGAAAATTATCTAATGGAGAGGGGCTAGGACTCTGTTCCATGGGTTGACTGAAAGCAGGTACAAAGGACAAAAGAAGGTGCAGAGGTATCAGTGAGAGGACCGAGCAGAAGGTAGAGATGGAGAGAGGTAGAGGATGAAGCAGAACTGAAGACTAGACTACAGGCAGCACTGTCCTTGAAGAATTATGAAGGTGATGTCAAGAGGTTTGAATCTATTGCACAAATGGAAAAATGCCAGTGTACACATGGAAAAAGGCAGGAGATTTTTTTTTTTTTGTAGCTTTGGTTAGATAGATGCAAGGTGTTTTGATTTCTAAACCAAAATTTTCATGGAACTGCAGAAAAGAGAGAATCAATTTGGCTAAGCCTTATGGGTAGTGTCAGTTGCAGACACTCTGAGTTAAATGATATCCTGTTATGCTTTTCTTATACAAACAGGTTGCCACTTTGAAAATTATTGAGTCTGGGAAAATACTCCTCATGGGCTATCATT
Organism: Cettia cetti; assembly: GCA_013401135.1. Lineage (NCBI taxonomy): Eukaryota > Metazoa > Chordata > Aves > Passeriformes > Sylviidae > Cettia > Cettia cetti. The sequence continues at coordinate 5,701 of VZUI01043315.1, forward strand.
TGTCTTTGTGCAAATGAGGGAGTTTCCCACTGCTGTCATTTTCTCCTGAGGGATAATCTTCCCTTATTCACCAGTTTTACACCTACTGTGAACAACAGTTTTTGTATGTTCATTCATTTAGTTGAACAAAATCTTTCATCAAATCCCAGAACCCCAGACAGAAGGACCATGTGAACACAGAATCTTGTTAATATTGGAAAGGCTTCCCAACTAACAGTGATTTATCAAAATACCAGTGATAGTTTGAAGATACTTGTTCCTTATGTGAGTCATTTGTAATTCAGACAAATAAAGCACCATCAATGGAAGAATTAATGAAACTTAAGACAAGAGGTCCCTTAAGAAAAGAATTAAAAAATGAAATTTAATTTTTATTGCATTTAAAATAAAATTAATACACAAATACATGTAATTCATTTTTGTTTATAACAGCACATTTAATAAAATCTCATCTCAATAAATGTGTGTGTCATTAAACACAAAAATTGTGAGGTTCATTTTTCACCACACAATAGTTTGAATACTGTAATATACAGGAATATATTATATTTTTATATATATATGTGTGTGTGTGTGTGTGTGTGTATGTGTATATGGGGAAAAAAAAAAGGAAATGCTCGTAGAACTTCCCAAAATAAAAGCAGGTGTGATGAAAAAAAAAAAAAAATCAACTTCAAGAAGTTCAAGAGCTCCAGCAGAGGAAGCCTTTGATATACTAGTGCCAGTGTTATAGGACAGGAAAAGCAGTGGTAGCTTTTAATGCTAAAAGTAAAAATACAAAGATTTTGTGAAGTGTTCCTACATATGTTAGCTACACAATTCTCTATATGGTTCTGCATGAGTGTCTACATAGATATTTTTATTAAATGATTGGAGTGGGAAAGATGTAGAGCAAGTCACTTGAAAATACATGAGCATGACTGAATATTTCATGAGAGCATATTCTCTTTGCAGACATACACTGCCTCATACAGTGGACCAGATGTGCCGACTGTGCTGCACACTGATCATTGTTTTGTCTTATATTAATTGATCAAGCTATGGTCTTGTTTATTAACTGTACATTTCTCTGAAAAGAAAGCTAATAACTCCCTTGTGCTGTTTCCATTGCAATCGTGTGAAATATAAGGCTTTCTACTAATTTAGTTTCACAAAAATACTGTTAGAAGCACTCTTTTTATCCTCATTGCACATCTTGGGGACTGAAATAAATAAAGATAGATACTAAAGACTAAGCCTTTTAAAAATAGCTTTTATTATATAACACAGATGGAAATGTTTGGTGCTTTAGAAAAAAAAGAGCTTGGGAGAGCTTATCAGGTATCCCAAAAATAAAAAAACATGCAGTTTAGCTAAAACTCATGAAAATCTTAATGTTACTTATGCATAATCAGATTGTCATTCAGAGGCAAGTACAAGAATAAATCAAGGGCAACCACTGAGCTGATCTGTGATCTTTAATTTTCCTCACTCAGCATCTACAGTGCCTGAGTCAAGCTCTTAGAAATGAGAGGGGCTTTTTCTGTGCTTTCCTGGCCCATTCTTGGCACCTGCTCCTTCTTGTGTTTTTTGAGAGGGTGTGTCCTCTCTAGAGTATATCTAGACCAGCCAGGAGGAAGAATTGTTGAACCTTGAGGGGAAAAGAGTGAAGACTTGAATATTTCACATTCTCTCATGTGACTGTCAGTCACAGCTTGGAAACCCACCCCAATTCAGGTACTTTAATTGTGCTTTGAACTGTAAATGACTAGTTCATACTTTTTGTTCTGAATGGAACTGCTTTTTAGGGGATGAAACAAGTGATTGGAGAGTTCCATAAAGGCTGCTCCAGCCTGAGACAGACCAAGCACACAATTTCCACTAAGTGCATGATTAAATTTGATGATGTACCCAAAGGCAACATTTCATATTTTATTAGAGCTTCTGTTTCAGCTTGAACTTGGTCACTCAAGAGATTGCCCTGTTTTGAGTATCTGTTGTATATGGCAGGTATAATGGTAACAATTGTGATTCTCCACATGAGGCTGCTGTGGGTTTCTGTGCATGGAAGAGCAGGTCATCACTATGCCCACACAGAAAATCCAGAAGTATGCTGCATCAGACAATAGAGACTAGACAAGTAGGAAGAGATTAGTAGGGTGAAATAAACAAAGTTAAAAGTTCTGGAAGAAATGAACAAAAGTAAAATGCAGAAGAATAAGAAAGATTATAGTAAATATTGCAAACAATATTTATTCATATTGGGCCCTGCTTCATTGAAGACAATATTTGCCACAAAAATGTTGAGTGTCAGGGGGTTTTCTGCAGAAGATGAGAGGAGCACAAAGTCCTCTAAGCCAAGTTTTGCAATGAGTCTAGGGCAGCATTGCAGTTTCCAAGAAAACACCAGTAATGAGTATAGTCATAAGATGAGCTGGGACATGGCAGCTCATGGAGAAGCTCATAGAAGAAAGAGGCTTCATTTAAAATTTCACCAATATAAGCTGTTCTTTGTAAGGAGAGACAGAATCTCAGCAAAACATACAGCTGTTGACAGGTATGTAGATAAGAAATGAAGAAGGTGGCTCTTTAACTTATATAAATTATGTAATCTGCTCCAGCCTCATGATAGTGTGTAGTAAGGTGCAAATACTCTTGTAGTCAGTTGAGGAATGATGCTACTGGCTGTTTGCTTTAATAATGTTCAAGAAAGCCCAGCTCATTGTGTCTAGAACCTTCAAAAGGATCCACCTGTGCAGGTCCTGCTCATAGCAGTAAATTGATGCAGGGATACAAATGTTTACCCCTTCCAATCTCATTGAAGGGTTAGGCCCTTTATTCTACCATCAGATCAACTCAAGTCACTGAAGTCACTAATAAGCATCATTAAACATCTATGAGACCACTCAGAACACTGAGGGACACATCCAGAGACTCTCCAGGTTCTTATGGCTGCTAGTTACTTAGGGCCTCACATCATTGCTACCTACAACAGAAGCACAGGTAGTTATCAGATCCATGTTGATTAGATTAAGTCTGTGAGGGCCTTGACATTCCAACACTTTTGTGAACAAGTTGCTATGGGATTTGATTACTTTTCTATTGTAGCAGAATAGGGCAACCTAGGTGATACTCAATGAGGACAGGCAATATTTAACTCCTGGCTGCATCCCTTGTGATTTATTTCACTCAACCTTGCCGATTTCTTCTAGGAAGAGCAGTGATAAACATATAGACCTGAATTTGCTGCTTGGTCAGTTGAATTGGCCCAACTGAAAATGAAATACCAATTCCTTATGTAAGAATCTAAGCTGGTGTTTGTAAAAACAGAGTACCAGCTCCCCAGTAAATAAATCAGTAGCATATTTAGACCAATAAGATGTTCAATGAGATGGCTTTACATAAAATAAATGTTATATATCCAGCTTTTGCCCTGCCTAAAATTGTACTGTGAACCATGTGGAGGTAACATCTGAGGATATACTACACTGGATAAATCTCCTACTGTAATGGTTTAGTAACATGCAGCATGGAAATACACAGGCATGATTCTGAACTTGATTGGGTTTACAGCCATTTAAGTCCCTAGTTATTAGTTTTGCTGTCACAGTTTTCCTATACTGTGAATAATAAAAGAGAATCAATAATATTTATGGGATCCTAGCCTTTGCTTACTTAGTCTTACTATGAAAGGAGGTTAAAAAAGCAATGTTGTTAGATCTTCAGAAAATGGAGAGGAAGGATCAAGTCCTGGAGTTCTTTTAATGCTACTGGCTGAGTTGCCAAAGATTTACAAAAGATTTACTGGACCTCCTGAAATTGTAGGATTTGATTACTAGTAATGTCTTCAGAACTTTTTTGTGCTCTAATAAAATTTTGTTTTCTCTCCACCAATATCCATTATGTTTGCTTAAATGTTTTCTTGCTTTTTACTTTTACAAGCTCATCTTTATCTGATTCATATGCTAAATACTTCTTGTGAATAATTCCAGTGATTTCATACTTCTATAAATTTTGCTTAACCTATCAACAGTATTAGATTAACCACTATCCTATTTCATCATAATTATGAAAAAAAGCTGCACTTACAAATTTGGTCAGTGCCTTAATGAGGCCCTATTCTTGCTAACTAGTTCCTGAACATACTGAATTAGTATTACAGAGTATTATTCTTTGCTTTCCCTTCCTTAAAAGGGCAGCAGTAGTGCAATTTTATGAAGACTGATCCTCAGTAAACTGGGTAATTTCTAACTCTCTATAATAACATCTACCCTTATTTGCAATTAATTACTTTATGGTTTATTTATGCTTTCTCCTGTTTGCAGTCAGAACACTAGCACACATAAGGCTGGAAGCAACACAAAACCAGTTGTTCTTAACAGATATTTTTGATTCCTCCTGAGTAATTGTTGGATGGTTGTTCAGTTTATAGGAAAACATCGCTCCAGAAGGAAGTCTATATTTTATTTATATCCACATCTTCTTTTTCCCTAAGACTATATTACCAGTGAGTTTAAACTGAGTAAACTGTTCTGTAACACTTTTCAGCTCTTGAAAACAAATATTATTAAAATAAAAATAAATAAAATATTATATATTAAGCTGATCCTGATTTTACAGTGGTGTCACTTAATTGATTTCAAAGAAGAAATGTTGATGTAAGGTTGGTGTGTTTGAGTGGCAAGTTTAGATCCTGCTTTCCATTTGTTTGGTAATGCTATAAGCAGACACTAGCACAGAAGCAATTATTAATTTTATGCATAAAGAAAAAAAATTTAAAAATATAAATGTCTTTTCAATTGGAATAAAAAAGAAAAAGAAAGAAAACCTTGTTGTATACTATCTGTAGATCTTGAACTCTAATAGCTAACAGAGAATGGATGTAGAAATCTGATCTTAGATTTTGATATATTGGAATAACAATATGAAACTACACATTTTGCATCACAATATAAAAATATTTCTTTATTGCAATTTCTTTTTTAATTGCAAATTCAAAACAATTTCTTAATATGGCTCACTTTGTTTTGTATTAATGATAAATTGGAACTTTTTGGCCCAGGATTCCATATTGCATGAGTAGATGGTCCTCACTAGATATGCTTCTTTTCTCATTGAAATAAAACTATGAGCTTGCGTCACCCACTACAAGCTATTTAAAAAGTTTCTCAGCATTTAAGGCCACTGGAATTCAAACAGGAAATGTTGGATGTTGTGGGAAAAGTCTCTTGTATTATTGTTTGAACAATACTGACATAATGTTAAAGTCCACTGCAGACAATTAGAACTAGAAATCAACCCTCAGTGTACATTTGCACCAATAATACAAATCTAGTTTCTGTTAAGATAACAAAGATCACATTGAAGATCATGGGGATGTGTGCTATCTCCTGCTGTTCACATTCCTCATAAGGTCATTAGGACCATATTCTGATGATGTCCTGAGTCACCCCAAGGAACATCTGGCCTTGCTGCTGCTTACCCTTCAATACTTTGACAAAATGCCTGGGTCTGAAATGGTTGGACCACTGTTCAAAAAGGAAGATTCAAGGCATCAGAGTCTGAAACAACAGAGAAGAGGAAGCTTAGCTCCCAGATCTAGCAGATAGGAACTCCCCAGAGACAGGTGGGATCCTGGTTTTTCATCTTTTCTCTTAGTGCTGACTCTCCAAGGAAAATGTCTCAATAGATTTAGCAGAAGGGATGGCTCCTAGGGAGTTTTCATCCCCAGGTAGTTCTGCATTTGGTGCGTACTCTGTGCCTGTTCTCAGCCTCCAGGATTTTTGCATGGCTCTCAGTAGTGAGTCTTGTTTCAGTGAATCCCTTTTGCAGAACTGCTCTGCCAAACAGCTGTCTCAGCTCAGCTAATGGGGCTGCAAGCTATGGCTGGGGGAGGGAAGATCTGGGAGACAAATATCTTCAGATGAGGCACAGTCAGCAGAGCCTCCGAACAAGTGATCAGAGCCCAACAGATTCTGCTCCTTATCACTCTTTCTTGCGTAGATTCAGTTCTGCATTACTCTTCCTTTTGGTGCAGAAAGGCTATTTTACCTGTGGTGGAGTGGTTGCCAGGTTCAGCCCAAGATGAGGATATTGCCCTTGCTAAGAGGATTCACCTAAGTGCAGAGAGCCACTATGCTGCTGACACAGCTGGTTTAAGAGATAGGGAGAAAGACTTCAGCATCACCTTCAAGGTCAAAGGTCGAGAACTTTAAACACCCTGTTGGGACGAGCCAAACTACACCAAGCCCCAGTACAAAGGTGCTGATGGGTGTTAGAGCATGTTTTGTGGCTGCTCCTCTGAACTTTTCCACAGCACTCAGCACAGTGCTGCAGGTTGCACATCTCTGATGAGGCTGTGATTGCCTCATTGCTTGGACATCCTCCTGCCACTTTTCTTGAGGATAAGAAGTAAATTTGTTACTTCCTCTGCTCAGTCCTTGCTGTCAGATTTGTAGTTTCATGTTCCTTCAGCATGTTGGGGTAAAGATGACCCTGTCTACACAGCTAAAAATCAAATGCTGGAATTTGTTTCAATCTCAGGTGCAGAAATTTTGATTTTTTTCTCATTCCCCCTAAGTAACCTGGCTTTGTCTCCAAGATTAACTTTGTAACTCTACAATCAGGTAAAGCAGTTATCGTGGAAACAAGCTGAGATTATTTATTGTCATTCTTCAGGAAAACCATTTTCTCTTTCTCTCTTTCTTTATCCCTGAACTCCCTGGCTTCTTCAACCATAAATTCCTTTCAAAAACATCCATTAAAAAAATTAAACACTTTCCATTTCTACTTACTATCTTTTTGATTCTTAAGTCTTTATTTTTTTTTCCTGTACCTAAGATACAAATTCAAGTTAGAATTTGACTGTTTGGCTTGTTGATTAGGTATCTGCCATCTTATAACTCTGACATCAAGATTTGTATCCAGACTTGAGAACATAATTTGAGAGAAAGAATTATCAAAAATACGGAAGTGAATGGAAAAGAGGTTAAAATGCTACATTGCACCTCATTAGTCTGGTATCTTTATTTTGGAAGAGTAACTCTTAACTGCATAAGTGATGCTTTGCACACTTCACATCACTGGTGGAATTGCTTGCTTAAGAAGTGATTCAGTAACTTAAGTTAGCATTGCTTTTTGTCAATTTAATTAGTTCTGTACATTTTCAGTGTTACACAGAAAGTCTTAAATACCCTTTCAGATCCACAGAGGCAGTCCAAGAGTGCAAACACGGTGGTTAATTTAGTGTGCATCTTCCTAAATGTGAAGTATGTGTAAAAGCTTCATCCTGCATCCCTGCCTTCACTCCCCAATACATTACAGCAAGAAAAAACCCACCAGAATGGCTCTTGTAACTTGCCTGGCTCAGGGGGATGAGAAAGGGTGAGAATAATTTATCACTCCATCTTTAGTCAGTGAGATGTGAACCAGTTCCATTTCCCTGGAACAGGGATTAAGTCCCAGTAGAAAAATTTTAAACTCATGCTCGCACGGTCCTTAAGCTAGCAAACAAATGAGCAAGCACAGTAGCACCCACTGTCATCACTAACCAGGGATTTTAAGACCTGGGAAGACTATAAAATTGCTTTAATTGTTTCTTCTCATGGAAATCCTAGTGCTTCAAGTTGTTGTTATCTGATAATAACAAGAGGTAAGTATATTTAAAAACAATTCGGATTTGTGCAAAAAAAGAAAATCGCATCAGCACAAACAGCGATAGTTTCCCACTGTACCTAACGTGACCCCCCTCCCTGGACCATGGGACTGCTGGAGTCATCTGCTGCCTGAATCCATTTTCTTATTACTTTGGATACTGTCAGCAAGGCTGCTGAGAGACTGTACTTGACAAACATCTCCCTTTCTTCTCCAGCTAATGGGCACAAGAGTTTGATTTTGAACTTATAACAAGGTGTTTGTCTGCAGAAACACCCACTGAGACCACAGAATGCTGCAGGATAGGACCTGCTGCTTATCGTGTTTCAACCTTGACAGTGAAAAAGCCCAAGCACAGACCTTGGTACCTGTAAAGCAGCAACAGGCTAAGAAGGATTTAATTAATATTAGCTTACTTTGAACTCAGAAGTAAATACACTAATATAGCATAACTGGAACAAATCTATAAGCATTTTTGTACACAGTGTTCCAGTACAAATATTGTTGTTGCCAGTAGCAGAACATGTGTCTCATGATGTTCCCTATGCTAAAAGTGCCTTATGCAAACAACACAAGCTCCAGTCAGGGCCTGCACCAACTTGCTGTGTGAGCTTCCTGTGTGAACTAGAGCTTGGCACCAGCTATCCCCTGTTAGGATGTGAAATTGAAGCATGAGATAGCAGTGAAAACCTTGAACATATGGATGCAGGTTGAAAATTGAGATGAGAGAACTGTGACCGACTTGCTGATGGTCACCTATTCGCTAGGAGCTGGTGTTGCTCTGAAACAAGAAGATGCAGCCAGGAAAGGAAAATAGCCATGTGATATAGTAAGATACCTGCTACAGCCTGGGAAGTAACCCCACCTAAACATCACTCACCTGTAATTCAGGAACCCAGGTAAAGAGTTCAGAACCATCCAGAGACTGAAAACACGTATGAAAGGAGATCTCAGATTTGCAGGTGATGGCAGGGGAGAAAGAAAAGGCCTGTGTCAGGTCCAGCTTCCCGTGTCAAAGAGCTCTGATTGATTGCCCACTGGGTAAAAAAACCCAACATTTGGGGCCATAGCCACCAGCATGTTTCAATGTGTATTTTGTTTCAAAGTTTGATTTATCAGTCTCCCATCCCAGCAATCCCTAATTTATAGATATATACATTTATTCAGTATAAACAATAGGCAAATAATGAAGACGTATTTTGGGCAAAACTGTTATCTCTGTAATTTTTTGTTGAAAGTGCTAAAAATTTCCTTATGATCATCTTAAACAATTCAAGGTTAGACAAGTCTGATGAGCTGTCATGTCATCTGAAAACATCAACCAAACTACTTCTGCCATTATTGCTCAGTGTCATGAGTTCATTGAAAAAGGCGTGTTGCAAAATTGAACTTCACCTTATCTTTGCTATATAGCAAGGGCTCTCTAAGAACAGCAAACCTATAGCTGGATCTTGACTGATCAGTCCTCCTGTGCTTTTTCTTCACCCTCTGTGTTTTGATTTTGTAGCGGGGTGTTCTGTTCTCTATGTTTCTTTTTAGAGAGGAGGCACTGTACAATTTTTTAAAAGATTTTTATTCTAAGATTCTTAAGAAGCCAAAATTATGTGATGAACTGAGCACTTGAAGTCCCAGTTGACAGCCAAAAGTGCAGAAGAGTGAGTTCTCTATCCTTTTTGGAAGTTAATTTAGGTCATTTGATGCTGTAGTAGCAAAGTAAAAGCTTCTTTTCCAGCCAACTGAGTCATCAGAGAAGGATTTAATTTCTAAATGCTAATAACAGGTGATGTACGTTACTGGTGATCACGTTTGGAAACTGGCTTTCAAAGTAAAGGTGACACAGGAAAGAGAAAAAATAGGACACAGTCAGCATATTTTTTCAAGTGCTCATTAACTGCATGATGATATTGAACACTAAAAGATTTTGAGAACCACTGAGCTGATTTTTTTGTTGATATCATAGTGCTTCTGCCAAATGGACTCTGCCTGGCCTATAAAGACTTCATCCTTGTTTCTCAGCATATGAGGTCAAGTAATTGTTGTGGCTCACTGGTGTGGCAAATTGATAAAATACACTTAGACAAGTGCAAATCTAGAAGACAAGAGAAACTTGGTTTTGGTAAACTTCTGTGAGCTGATGGTTACCTGCCTTCTGATCCCCACATGAAGCTAGTTCTGTGCTGCTTGACTCTGTCTTTGAATTTATTTTCCACTCAGTACCAAGGCTCTCTCCAGTGCAAGAGAGTGAGGGACCTTTGACTGCACCCATGCTAGCACTTTGATTTAGGTGAGGTGTACACTTCAGGAGTGAATCCCAGTCTTAGCACACTTAGCTGTGTGTTGGGTCATATTGCCTCACAGCATACAGACTTGATACTTTCTGAAGAAAATTCACCTGGTAGATAGGCTTCAAGATGCCCCCCAATGCCCTCTGCCTTCCAAGGGGTGTTAAATTCCCAGGAACAGACTAGCTCTAGTCTAAAGTTAAACCTCCCACTGTGCATCTACTGTGCACACTGAGTCCTTGGATCCAACCCACTTCCAGTGCACTGCTTTTCAGGACCCAGTGCCTGCAGCAACCCCACTCCCCATGCCCTCGAGGGAGAGGACTCCAAGCAGAAACAGCAGGGAGGGCAGGAGCAGCATTCAGCTGTGCTCAGCCCGAGAGCATCTGACTGCTTGAGAACAGCAGGACAAGACCTCCTCTGGAAATCAGTGCCCACATATTTTTCTTTTAAAACTGGAGAAAGGGTCACTCTTCATGAAAGCAAGCAAAACAAAAACTGGGTGATAGAACTTTGCTGATGCTCTTTTTATTCAGCAGATAGGAGGTTAGAAAATATGCTTGTCTTTCAGAAGGTTTTTAAGGTTGAATTGAAAGTTTTCTGTTTTGTATTTCAAAGTCAGGTGTGCAAAAGATCTTGTGTGCACTTCTGTTCTAACGCCATGGACAGAGCACTCACTTTCTGGTGTGCCTGTATCAAATGTTTTTTTTTGTCTCTGCTGAATCATGCAGTGGAAATATCAGACAATATTAAACATATTAAAATTAGTAATGCCACATATTCAATTTTTACACAAAATCGTTCTATACACTTACTACTAACTTAGGATTTTCACATTGCAATGTTCTTGCTTGAATATGTACTTAGGGACACATTTATTTTGGTAAAAGCCTAAAAATATAGTTTGAATAGAAGTGTGATCATTATAGCAATATAAATTGTTTCTGAGAGCTAGTTATTCTGCAGTAACCAATTTACAGGGTTTTTTGAAATTTCTGAAGGATTTGACTAGATGGGCTGTTTACAGTTTCAAGGCAAGTAGAAATCATTGTGCAAGCTGTAAAATCTTAAAACAAAAACAGGCCTGTGTGCTACAACCTCCTCAATATTTTTCTGGTCCAGTTGTCTTCTCAGACACCGAACATGTAAATCAGACAATTAAAGACAACAGATTTACAAATATATTATATTTCTCTAGCTGGAAAGTAGGTAGAACATAATTCTCTCCTCTTTTTACCTGAAAAATAGCAAAAACTCCTTCTCGCAATAGGTCTTATAACAGAATTCAAAAGCCAGAGCTGAGTTTCTTAAATAAATTTAATCAGTAATTTCATTATATGGGAAAAAAACCCCAAACAAAACAGTGTCATAACATCTGAATCCAATGCATTTTACAATTCATGTGTAGAAGCAGAAGTAAAGGTTGTCCAAACCAAAAAATGTGATTTAGTCCAGTGTGACTTATACAAAGTTTAAATAGACTCATTTTAAGGTTTTGGACCAAATTTGTTTTAAACTAGTTCCAAGTCATTCCCTACCACTCAGTCTAACTAACTCTACTTAAGGTAAAGCCTTAAATTAGCTTGAGCTTAAATTCAAATGTGAAACTGCAGATAATGTAAAATAAAACAAGAAGCTTGTTAATAAGAACCTTAAGAGACCTAAAATACCGAGGTTTTCACCAAGTTGTGTTGACTACAGCCATCTTCTCTAATTTCAAATGCCATAATATTGTTAGAGCACCTTTAAACTATTTACTGTGATTTAGAAAATGTTTGATAAAACCATTTGATGTAACTTGTTACAACACGACTTGGAAGAAGGTCAAGAGTTTGACCTTGCTTGTAGTAGTGGATTAAATATCTCCCCAGAAACTGATGGCCACGTTTACAGAAATGGAAATGAAAACAAATCAGATCCACTAAGTGCACACTTGCAAATTATCTGTTACACAAAATAGTATGAAAAGAAAATCAAGGTAGTAGAGTAATTGCAGAAATTCAGCATGAATAATGTATTTCAGATTACAGACTGAAAATGAGGTAGAAATCACTTTTCTGCCTTGCAGCAAATTTTTTTAAAAAATTGTAATCTATCTGAAATGATCCTTAAAATTCTCAGTGTTCTCATGACTGAGGTTTAAAAATGTAGTTTTGGAAAGTAGAAGCTTTTGCTTTGAATATAACACTTCTGAAACATTAACTTTTTTAGCTTAGAATACTAGATTTTGTAATGAAAATTCTGTGATTTATAAGAAGAATTCATGATATGGAAAACAGGTAATTGTAAAATTATTAAATTATTAGATGGTAGAAGCAAAACATAATTCTATTTTCTGTCTTTTTTTTCCCCTTTTTTAAAAAATTCATAGATAAAATGAAGGTTTTTTTGGTTTGTTTTTTTTTTTTTGTCAAAAAACAGCTTTTGAAAATTTTGTGATTAATTCTGGGACATACATTACACTTTTAGGATACCATTCATCTGGGAACCAGTTTGAAGTACAAATCAAGTTATTTTCCAGAATCTAGTTTCACATTCTGTGTTTTTATTTTGTTGATTCTACCCTTCTGAAATATGAACCTGCATGACTTACATTGTTTGAAGGCTTGTTTGACCTCTGTCTTCTTCATGGAGAGGCAATGCTGTTGGGGGAGAAAAAGGATAGCTTGTTAGAATAATTTTGTCTTCTATTAAAGGAGATCAGGAGCAGTGGAAAAGGATGCTGTATGTGTTTTTAAAAAAATATCATAGAACGCTATAATATCCTGAGTTGAAAATAACCACAAAAATTATCGAAGTCCAACTGCTAGCCCTTCACAGGACAAGAATCACACCATGTACCTGAGAGCATAATCTAAACACTTCTTGAACTAGACAGGCTTGGTGCAAGTTCTAATTTTTGGTATTTTGAGATGGTTTTCCAGTCGGCTTTTGCCTCTTTCATTTAGTACAATTTTATCCGCCTTGAGTCCAGGTGTCACTCCAGAATCACCCAGCATAAGCTGTGCAGCAATCACTCTACATAGCTGTTGAGTAAGATTTGGGCACTAGTATAAAAAACACTCTTTATGCATGTAGAAACATTTAATGGCTGCTCAGGGAAAAAAGGAAAAAGCCTACAGAAGTCTCGTAGTTCTTAGAACCTTTGTGTCATATAGAGACTGTAAAGTTTTCAACATATGAAAATTTTGCCAGGAAGAGTATAGAGATTGATATTTACCATACTGATATTTTCAGGTTATCTCCTCAGACCCCTGTTGTCAACAGTAATACTGTGACAGAATGTGGGCCAGCAAAAAATAATACTATGCCCATATCTCTAAACAAAATGTCCTTGGTCTCTGGGGACAAGTCGCCTGGCAACATGAAATGTCTTCTTTGTGTTAATGTAAGGGCCATAAGAGTGTCTTGTATATAAGCATTTCCTCTGACCTATTCTTCTCTGACTCATTTTGCAGTTCTGGCTGAATCAGCAGATCTCTCACTGCTCACAGTCTGCACCTGCATGTGAAGATAAAGAGAGACGTGGTATTCTTACCACACCATACATGTTTATTTTTATCAAACTCAGGATTTTATTCTGTCAAGTCCCCTTTAAGTGGATGATAATTCTGGTCCTCTGATTTCATTCCAGATTCAACTAGGAAGGAAAATAGTCTATAGTATTATATCATGGATTCCCATGTAACAGAAAATAACTGCTAGTGCCTCTCTGTGAAAACATGTCTGCTTTGGGAAAAGGCCAGAGAAGGGCTTCTGTTCAGTGCAAGTATTGTCTTTACAAACTGTAACAAGAGCCAGTGAAATATAAATCAGATATTATTCTGGAGATTCTTTTGCATCACCTCTTTTGTTTTAATGATTTTATTCAATTTAAATGGTCATTTCCAATTAGGTGGTGTATTGTCTTGCTACTCATCTTGGATGCTCCATAAATAGCAAAAAGAGAGATACAACTCAAAAGGTAAAATCTTGGCCTCATGGAATTCCCAAATTTTTTTGGGAGGCATTGCAGTGTGACTGGGATTTAGTCTTTGATATTTAGGGACTATTGAGAGGCCTTATCACATCCCTGTAATTAAACTCAGTTCTGCAGCTTTGTAACACTTTAGCTGAAGAGCTACCTCTCATTTGATCACATGACCATTTAATGTTTCATACACGAAATAACTGGAGTAAAAACAGAAAGGAGAAGTCACAGGGGAAAACTAAATTTTGGCTGAAAATTGGTCCACCGATTCATATAATGTGGATAATTAGTGATTTCCCCTTTCAGAAATCTCTTAGATAATTTTCTGAGAATTAATTATTCGTAAGTTATCTGAAAGTAGACAAAAGGCAAACCAGCAACCTTTATTAATCACCTTTATGGTTTTAATAGTAGGGAGTTGAGATACCTGCCAAAGTGGTTGAGTTGTGGAGCCACAGAGGTCACTGGGAATAATCTGTATGTAGCATGGCTGCATTGAAATTTCGCAGGTGGCTGTAGAAAATAGGGAGAGAAGTTTGCCTTAGCTGTGCTGCATGGGTTTTGTGATTTAACACATCACTTTGCACCATGCAGTATCAATGTCTGACTGCATGCATCCTCTTAACCTCCTTGCAAATATGAGATCAGGTGGAATAGCTACAACCTCCTCCATCAATATGTACCATCCAAAACCTGTGAATACAAACATGATTCATGACTGTGGCTCAATGGATGAACAGCAGTTTATGAAACTGGTGAAATCTTGCCTGTGCCCCAGATTTTTGATAAGAGGTAGCTGGTGGTGAGAGTCCTTCAAGGTGAGGAATTTTGCCAGTGCTCCTTACCCTTCCTCATATTTTAGTGTAAAATCTGTGTGCAGCCTGGGTAAGGGATTTGCTTTATTTGAGTACTGACTTTTATTTAACGTGCTAAAATGATATGTAGATGGTTTTAGAGCAGAGCGCTCTTTAGTGAAGTGGCCTCTTAAGTGCATGAGTTAAAATATCAATGGGAGGTGAAGAGACTGCAAAATGTACAAGTATTCCCCTGGAGGGAATTCTGGGTTTGAAACAAATATCAGGTCTGTTTGGTAAAATTCTTCTAAATAAAAGTGTGGCATCTGTTATGAAAATGTTGGATTCTGGTTAACAGTTTTCCTATATTTTGTTACCTGAAAAATATAGAATACTGTTGTCTGGAGCCATTTTTCAAACTCCATGAAGAGGCAAAAAAGTCAGGAGAACTTGTTCAACTTAAACTGGCCTTCTTTAGGAGCAGGTGGAGAGCATGTTCTTTGGAAGATGTTTTTTCAAATACCTCCATTTCAGGATCACTACACATAAAATTCCAAGAGAAGCTGACTAAGCCTGTGAATTTTAGAACGTGCTTTGATAGTGACCTTTTGAATCATTCTAAGAACTGGAAATGGTAGTGTTTCATACAGAAAGGAAATGTACAGTGCACTTGAACAAGCAGATCACAGGAGGTCGTGGAAACAAAGACCACACAACCCAAGGGAGCAATTGCACTCTGGCTCACAGTCTTTATTTGTAAACTCCATGTGGCCTGGATGTCAAAGCACTTGACATCTCTGCTTTAAATAATTTGTCATGGTTGCTTTTAAAGTTCAGAGCACTTGTTCACAGCCTCTCTTGAAAACCCACAATAAATATTATCATTGCAGATAAATATGACTATCTTTGAAGTTGTTTTGATTCTAAAAATGGTAATAGAGCCTATGTGCAATATTTTACTTTCTAAAATTAAGGCTCTTGTACACTTATGGCACAAAATATATGTAAAAATCCTAATTCTCTTTTCCCCGACTGAGAGTCATTGCTCCAGAAATACTGCAGTAGGCTGCACTTTGCTAGCACTTTCAGTGTGATTTTGCATAGGGAACTAAATTCCAAAAGGCAAACAAGATCAGGAGCTTGATTCTGATTCATTAAACCCCAAAAACTTTACAGCCAGGCTTGGTAGGAGCAATATCATAGCTAAACACTAGGTGGTCCTTTGATGGCAGGACCACTTATGGAGCACTGCCCAGAGAATCAGTAGAGACAAGATAGTAACTGGTGGCAGAAAGATGAGAGCTGGGAAAATATCTCCAGAACTTTCTTCCTTCTTGAGTGAAAAGTAACCTCGAGAGTCATTGAAGAATAAAGTAGTTTGACAGCAGAAAGGATGATTGTGGTATGAGAACTGCTGGAAGGAAAAAATAAAGTTATTGTTTTGGCAAATAGCAAAGCATTTAACATGTAGAAGTGTTTTTTCTCCTAAGCCCAGCAGGAAAAAAAGTCTAGGCTTGTAAAGTTGAACAGTAAGAAGAGTGAATGGAAAAGCCACAGATAACAGATGAAAATTTGATCTACAGCCTCTTTGTGACTACCAATATTTCCAGTCTCAGATACTGAATATTGAAAAGACAGAACATCACTTGTGAGAAAGGCTTTCAAGTTACATATTTTTCTACATGTTCTCATTCACAAGTTTATGCTCAACAAGTTTAAATAGGAGCAGGCTTTATGTGTCAGAGGAGGTTGACAACACTACATTTTCTTGAGATAATCTGATTGTGTTTTATCCTTAATAGTTACTCTTATCCAACCTATTTTGCCATAAAGCCACTCAAATTTCAAATATTAACTGAGAAAAAAGTTCTGGAGGTTGTGGTCCCATTTTCCTAAGTAAATTCAAGTGAAACATTGGTGCTCTGAGTATCTAGATGAATCTTTTGCTTTTTAATTGTTTTGAACTATTCAACAAAGTTGTCTTGTTTCTTCCTGTTCTTAATTTGAGTATTAGAATTATTTTCCTAGCTTTTTGTCCTTGTGTAGTTTTGCTTTTTGTTTTGTTGAGATTCCGTAAGAGAAATAATTTTATCCTTTTGTCTTGCTTTAGAAGATAGTACTGCTTTGTTTTGTATGAAAGATGTTGTACAGAACAAAGCTGCTCTTTTGTATGATTTCCTTGCTGGAAGAACCAGTTAGTCTCAGTCTGACTCAACTCTTCTGTCACATGTGTTTAAATAGTAAAAAAAAGTCTAAGTTCAATATCTAAGCATTTTTACTTTAAATCGTTAAAGCAACTGCAGCTCATGCTCCATTCTAGACACTAAACTGCCCTTCTGGATGCTTCAAGAAAAACAGTGCTCACATACAGATAATATTTGCATCTTCCCTTAAGGAGGTTAAAGGTTCTCCTTTATCTGAGGGAAGAAAAGCAGAGGTAGGATATCCTCTTGGAAAAACAGCTGATAGAGTTACAAGTGGGACAGACTGGCATTCTGGAAGAAATTGTGGCAATGGTCCTCAAATGGCTGTTCCTCCATCTGAGATGTACTGGTGTGACAACCCTTCTTTCCTGCTGATGTTGCTCTTGGTGCTCAGTGCCTGGCTCCTGCTCAGCTCTGGTCCTAAACACTATTTGTTTTGCCTGCTATCCCATTGCTGCTCCTTCTGAACACTGTTTCTGTTTTTGTTTCTTGTCACTATTTTGCTATTGCTATTCCCAGTTACCCGAACACATCTCAGCACTGCCAGATTTCTTCTCCCTTGAGTTATAACTGCATCAGCTGTGGATCACAGCACAGGTCTGAGCCTTACCCCAAACCTCATGATTTTATAACCCCAAATCCAAGTTTGACTAAAGGTATTTTGTATGAAGGTAATCCCTGTCTCTGTTTACAAAGCCACTTATGTCTGAAGTAAACTGGATTGATTCCCTCTACAGTTAAAGCAGGAGTAACTACTGTAAGAGCAAGATTCATCTCATCCTGATAATGATGCTTAAAGTAGGTCAGGCAAATTTCACCAAATGCATGTTCCATATGATGGGGTTCCCAAAGTGATTTTCTCAGATTTTGACATCATTGCTGTATATCTCTAAATTTAGATAAGAACTGAATCAGGAGGGTATTAGAGTGAAGCGTCCTATTCTTTTTCTCACAATGGAAGATTACTAGCAAACAGAATGAGGATCCTTGCCTAGATGGATCAGCCGATTTCAGTCGATGACCAACTTAACATGAGCCAGCAGTGTGCCCTGGTGGCCCAGAAGGCCAAAGGCATCCTGGCCTGGATCAGGAATGGTGTGGCCAGCAGGAGCAGGGAGGTCATTCTTCCCTTGTACCTGGCACTGTTGAGGGCACACCTTGAGTGCTGTGCCCAGCTCTGGGCCCTCAGTTTGGGAAGGACCTTGAGATGCTTGAGTGTGTCCAGAGGAGGCATGGTGATGGTCCAGAGGATCGGACTGGTGAGGGGCTTGGAAGCCCTGTGAGGAAAGAGTGAGGGAGCTGGGGTTGTTTAGCTTGGAGAAAAGGAGACTCAGAGGTGACCTTATCACTCTCTACAAGCTCCTGAAAGGTGGCTGTAGCCTGGTGGGGATTGGTCTCTTTCTCCAAGTAGCAGCTGACATAACTAGGGGACGCTGTTTTAAACTGTGCCAAGGAAAATATAGGTTGGATATTAGGAAAAAGTTTTTTACAGAAAGGATAATAAAGTACTAGAATAGTTTACCTGGGCAGGTGATGGATTCACCATCTCTGGATGTATTTAAGAGTAGACTGGATGCGGCACTTGGTGCCATGGTTTAGTTGAGATTAGGGTTGGATTGGACTTGATGACCCTGGAAGTCTCTTCCAACCTAATGATTCAGTGATTCTGTGATTAGCATTTTGTTTGCCCAGTGCAGCCATTCCCATGCTCTGGAGTATGCCCATCATTTATGCCTAAAATGACTTTTATGGTATATATTTGCAAACAGTGGCAGCAGACGTCTAAACTGAAAAATCAAAGTATGAGCTGCAATTTGCAGACAGAGTACACTGCTGGGGAAGAATGAAGCCACACAAGCCCTCTACTTCATCCCTCTTTCTTGACAGTGAAGATTCTTTCTCTCTTCTGTCATTTCCTACCTTGTTTTAAAGACTTTCTTTTTGCTATGGAAGCTGTGTCACTGCTTGGTGTTACTTCCTCACCTCCAGCATAGGGCAGGATGTCCAATAATCTCTTGAATAAAAATACAGCTGTTAATACCATACTTAGAATTTTTTGACATAAATTACCCATAATGTATATAATGTACAAAAAGAGAAAAAGAAGGAGAAAAAACCTACAGAAATTAAGCAAATATTAGTAATTTTTTCTTCTATTAAAATCATGAACATACCAACTGAATAAAAATCAGGCCAAACAGAGAGGTTGATATCAGATGAATTTCATGAAAGAAAGGAACTATGTAGTTATCCTAAATTTACAAAACCATTTAAAATCTTCTTATGAAGCCATGATCTATTTTATTCAAATTGGATCCTATTTTCATCTCATTTAAAATTCAGCAATTCAGAAAAATCAAACATATTTTGTCTGTCAGTGAATAGGGTGGAGATAACAAAGAGAATGAGACAGCACTCATATGGAGATGAGGGATAGAAAACTAAGTAAACCAACTTTGCTGAGAAAGGATTTGACACTATATATGTGGTTTCTTGCTTATAAGGCAATAACACTGCTGTGACAAAGCCACGATTATAACCTGAAAGTAGTTTTATCAGTCAAACAGAATGGCTGAAGCTGAGAGGCACCTCAGGAGACTGCCAGCTTCAATCACCTCTCTCAGAGCAGGTTCTGCTAGAGAAGATTGCTCAGGGCCATGTGCAACTGGGTTTTGAATACCTCTGAGAAGGGAGTCTTTAGAGACTCTCAAGGCAATCCATTTCAGTATCTGATCACCCCCAGAGCAAATTTCTTGTATGTATTTTGTGTATTTCAATTTGTGTCCATTACCGCTTGTCCTGTCACTGATCACCACAGGGAAGAGTCTTGCTCTGCTTTCTTTACTCCCAGCATTAGGTATTTATATCCTTTGCTAAGATCCCCCTGAGTCTTTGCCTGTCCAGGCTGAACAGACCCGTCTCTGTGTCTCCTTGTATGATGGATGCTTCAAGCCCTTAACAACCTTCATGGCCCTTCACTACACTCCCCAGTACAAGAGAGATGTGAACATCTCTTGCACCAGGCTCTGGACACAGCATTCCAGGTGTGTGTCACCAGTGTCACCAGTGCTGAATGAAGGGGAAGGATCCCCTCCCTTGAGCTGATAGCGGCGCTCTGCCTGATGCGGCCCAGGAGGCTGGTGCCCTTCTTTGCCTCAAGGACACTTTTCTGGCTCATGGGCAACTTGTTCCCTGCCAGGACCTACAAGGCCTGAAGTGCAGGCTTTCCAGCCAGTTGGAGGCTCCCTTTCTGGACCCGATAAGCAGCACTGCTGCTGATCCCTCCCTCAGTGCAGTTGAGGCTGAAGGTCATGAGGCTGCAGTCTCCAAGAGGACCCAGCCACCCTGTCCCTCTTCACCCTGAGGCTGTGCAGGCTCCTGGCCTCCTCCTGCTGTGAGAGCTCCTGATTGTCAGAGCCTCTTTCCCAGCAGCAGCAGGCACCCTGGTGTTCCTCAAAGGGTTCCCAGGAGTCCCCTGACAGTCTCAGGAGAAGTTCCCAGAAGACAGACAGGACCTCAAAGCACAGCCAGAAACCACTGCCTGGACACTGTGGTGTCTGCCAGCTGGACTGTGCTGTGCTGTGGGGCTCTGTGGGACAGCAGGGAAGCAGCTGCTCTTGTGCAATGTTCTTCAGGAAAAAAATGGAAAAAAAAAGTGCATCAAGGAAAGCTAAACACAAACAGAGGAAGACAAATTATTCTTGTGTGGATAATAATATACACTTCTAAAAATACTTTTAGAGGTCTTATCAGTCCTTGAAGCTTCTGAGAATGTTTGGGAGTATTGATTTATGAGTATATTATTGTATTAAAGGCCTCTGAACACTTTTCTCTTGGAAAGGAGAGATCAGATAAAGTCCGGTGGTTTCAGGAACTGTCAGTTCTCATAGCTGCTGCAAGCAAATTCTTAATGGAGTGTTGTGATACAGCTGAAGTGTTTTATTCTTCCTTTTTCATGTTGATTTTTATAGTAAAATTTATCATGGAAAGCTTTAGTGAGAAAAGTCTGATTTATTGAAATGAAAATCCAGATAATACCCAATAATTCTGAAGTGAATTTTTCTAGAAGTTTCACCTCATTGGAAGTTTTGACTTTTTATTTCAATTTCTGTCAAAAGGAAACGTTGAAGAACTAAACAGTCATGCAGGACAGAAATTCCAGAATTTGGGCTCTGTAGCATTCTTTGAGATAAAGGTTGTGATGTTTCTTTCCTCTTCTGCCTATCCTATTAATTTCATATATCTTATCAAGTTACATTTTAGTAGTAAAATCTGTACTGGGCAAGTAGATTTCAGTGTGTGCTCTAATGAACTTCTTGTGGGTACAAAACCTCTGTTTGCAGAGTTGCTTGCATAGATCTAACATTTCTGGTTGCATCTTTCAGGCTAGTGAGTTTGAGCACCACCGCTTTATAAGGGTCCAGATTTTCCCTGCAGTCTCTTACAAAGACTGAATTGCTTTGGGAAACAGGATGAGTGCTGTAATTGAGAAACTAGTAGTTTAAATGCTTTTATGTTTGACATACTTAGTGTTTTCTCCTTTCTGGAGAATAGCTAATCATAGTGAGCCTATTTTCTGCTGGTCTTGACAAGGAAACCATCAAAAACTTGGAGCAAGCAGAACTGTGTTCCAAAGACATGTAGCATTACATTCCACAAATTGATGGCAGCCAGAGAATATGGACAGAACTGATTAGTCAGGCAGAGGGCTCAGTTTGGTACCTCATAAAATAACTTTTGATCTTTTTTTGCAGTAGCTATCTTCTTTAAAATGTTATTTCTGGAAAGTATAACATTTTCATTTGAAGATATTTTCCTATTTGAAGATTATAGGATTAAAACCCCTCAGAACAAACTGTGATTTATGTTCATTTATTCCTATTTTAGTGTGACAGGCCCATGAAAGTAAGACTAGTTTTGAGGACTATAACAATTATTATCTAAATCCTGAGGTGAAGGACTAGGTAAATAAACACAAAACTTTCTCAGAAATGTGTTCATCTTTTCCTAGTTATTGCCCCTTGGAAGTCTCAGTCCAGTAGGTAGGTATGGACATGAGGGTTGTTCTATCTCCTTGGTTCTTCCTCTATCAAGCATCTTATATGATTGAGCTTATTTAAAGCAGCCATTAAATAAACAACCCCATCCTCAAAAAGCTGTAATTTCAAATGTGTCCTCCTACACTGCAGGAAAAATATTGGTGCGGAAATAGGAAGGAGCTAACTTTAAGTATCGAGAATTTTCTTTCTATGTTTTCCCTAAAGAGGTTGTCTATGGGGAATAAATAAGTTGTTATAGGAAATTAATACTGTTATTAGGAGAAATCAAATGAAATTAATATTATTGTCTTTGTTGAAAAAATTACTTAAAGCAATAAAAAATAAAGCATACCTGAGCCTATCTCATAAAATTCAAATACAGTATGATTTAATATTAACTGAGAATGATTTATCCCATAGGATTGAGTTTGGGATTAAGAATGGTCTATCATGTGCTGGGATGAGGGGCTTTTTTAATCTTCTTAGCTGCATACTCAGTTATTTTCCTATTGAGATCATTGAAATGTGATCCTACCCTGAATAAAAACAGTGTTCCTCCCCCCAGTATGAGACTCTTTGTAACACTGCTTTATTTGTATGTCATGACATTCTGTTTCAGACATGCCTTTTATCTGTGAATAATAACAGCTTTTTAAGAGACATCTCTAAGAGACAACTACTGTGGGTCAAGGTCACTGGAATCATATCTCCCCAGGAGACACATTTTGAGCATCTGTCGCTGAGAGCCTCACAGATGTTAAGTTTATTATGCATCCCTCATTTTTGGCACTATAATTTTTTTTTCCTGTAATCACTGCAAAAAAAGTATTCCATTATCATTTCCAACAGTAGTCAGAAAGTTAAGCCAGAAAGTTATCACTGGAAAAGTCATTACCAGGTCATCCTATGATTCAGTTTATGCCCACAGCAAAATTATCGCTACATTGTTCCACCCTATGCCCTTTTTATTTTGTAGTTGATCCCTGAATTTTGCTTTTCAGGTCTCTCTTCTCCCCACCCACTGCCTTGGGGGGTATCTGAAAACTCTTTTTGCTCTGGTTGCCCTCTCTGTCCCATGGATGCTGTGGTCCCTATCCAGGAATATCACCTGTCTGCATTTCTGAATGCAAACCTAAATCCTATTTTAGTTGGTAAGAGGGTTAAAACAAAAGCCTGGGGAGGTAAATTTGCAGGTATTTTTGAAAAGAAATATTGAAATAAATGAGAATCTCTCTGAATTCTAATAGAATCTGAAAACTAATGTGTGTATTTATCCTTTTACAAAATTAAGCACTTAGAATACACAAAATTTCAGAGTAAAGCATTACTAATTTGGAAATATAGGAGTTAAAATCTCCAACAAACTTTAAAACATTTCATCGCCATTCAGAAAGAGATGTCAAAACCTCAAGATAACTCACAGGAATAGTGCTAAAAGACACCAAGCATCTTCTTTGCTACTGCCAAGCCTAGCATCTTTCACTACAAAATATGACACTGAAATGACCTTTAAGAGACCGTGCCTGGAAAACTGAGATCAAGAGTGACATCAGTCCTGAAACAGCTGCACAATGGGTGATGCCTGATAATTTTTTCAAGTAATTTGATTCTTCTGTTAAGAACCTGATTTTCAAAAGAGTTCATAGCTCAGTAGCACCATCTGCAGCTCCCAAAGCTAAGGCCAGGCTCGAGAAAACACCTCTCTGTGGACACTTACCCCCAAAGTTGTGGAAAAACTCACTAGTACTGCACCTATGTGAATTAGTGAATACCACAGCCCTAACCTGGTGGGGAACTAGCTGGTGTCTTAGACCTTCTCATTGCCTGCTTGTGAATATTTTATCCAGCACCGCCCTGAACCATACATAGAAATTTTTAAATTTTTCTTAATACGGTTTTGCTTCTCAAGAGGTTTTAGAAGTGGAAAAGTAATTATGTAGCTTAAACCTGAAGTGCATTAATAGCTTTAAGTGAAGAAGTTTTCACAGTGGTTTTGCTCTGTGCCTATATTAAACCAAGGCTATTAATAGGGTTGAAATGTTTTGGTAAGTCTCATGAACTTTCACATCAAACTGAATCAGAAACTTTTTTAAGTCCTGGAGAAACTCTTGTGTACTTTTCTGTGACTTGCTCTGCTTACCTCTGTTCTCTTGTTTATTAGGAAAAAACAGGAAAGGGAATGGTCAAAATAAAATCTGAGGAGTTGTTCTCACGGTGATCCTGACCTGCCTGGCAGCCAGAGCCATCAGAAATTGCCTGAATATACTTAGCTTTGTTTTATAGAAGAAAGGATAAAGCATGTTCTCTATTACCGCTGGTAACCAAAATAATTAATCCAACAAATATAGCTCATTTTTAACTGGCAACCGCTAACAATACATTTTGAGAGATGTGTTCATTGTTTGAGAGCCAATGAATACTCTACTCAAAAATAATGTAAGAGATAACTAGCTAGAAATGTCTGAAATATCAGGGGTTTGAGTTACGCCAGGGATTCACTCTTTATGACTGCAGGTATAACTTCAAGGTTTCAACATGCTTAAAAACTGTGATCATTTTGTCAGGTAAAGAAGAGAATGAAAATGATGTTACCCCAAAAGAAGTATGACTTTGCATATAGTGAAGGTTCTCAAACAGCTTTTTTTAGTCTTCAAACATTTTTCTTCTTGGTACTAGCATGATACCAACTTATTCTTAAAACTCTGGTTGTCCTCATCACATGCACACACATTAACACACATGAGCACATGCATGTGATTTTATGGAGGAACAGTTATACAGTGTTTGTTTTCATTGGTACACTCCATGAGGAATGGTTACTGTTCTGTTTCAGACATTTCTAACTGGATATCTCTTACAGTAATTAGCCTCTTCCACTGATATATTTGATTATGCATAGTAACTAAAATTAATAAATTGACTAATTCAAGGCACCAATTTTTTATCATTGTGGAGCATAGCTTCTGAAAACCTTCTCTGTTCCCCTGTGCCTGGGGAGACTATTAAACTATCTTTATGGAGAGTGCATAATTATATTTATAAAGCAGTGTCATTCACATTCCCAAATGTGACCACTGGTGTGTCCTTCCTTCTCATTCTCTCATTCATTTTAAGGTGTTTCATCTATGAGTTTCACTTTGTCCACAGTTTCTAATTTGATTTGTAATACTTTCTGTCTTGGATTTCACTTGGAGAACCTTACAATATCCAAGAGTTTGTCCACACATCCCTGTCTCTCATTTCATTTGCACTCCCTCATTCCCAGCTTTTCACCTGTTCAGTATGTCCCTTAATGCTATTACCACATAAGAGACTTTCAAACAAGAAAAAAGATAGAACTGACACTATCAGACTGAACAGAATTGCTGTTTAAAAATCTTTTAGTCTTGTTACCATGATTTCATGTCTTAATATCTTCCTACCTTTCAGATTCTGTAGATTTGGCTTTATTTTATATGCTTTATTTCTTTCAATTTGAGAAGAAACTTGATAAAGCAATTTATTAGGGTTACCGCAGAATTACCTGCCTTTCTCTGTTTCCAGAATTTTCTGTACTAATTTATGTATGGTTTTGAACCTTGTAAAGTTGAACACACTGCTAGTGAGCAGCAGAGTAAAGTATTAAAAGTCTCAGATAAGTGGGTCAGATTAAAGTGAACTTCTGTATTTCTGATTTAAGCTACAATGAGGACACAAAACAAGATCCAAACATATTTATGATGATGCTTTGTAAAAGTGCAGCATTACAGGGAATCAAGTTATGCATTGTAAACAGGGTAAATAGGCAAATAACATAAATCCAAGAAAGACCTCAAAAGCAGAGAAGCAGAGTAAGTAGTTATAAATAGCTTTGATTCAAAAGACTTAACTTTCTTTCTGTTTTGGAGCATATTTCACAGCAGTATCTAATGTGCCTTGAAGCAAAACTGGCAGGAAATGTAGTAAAAGGTCATGTAATGCCTGTTTTCAAATATGGCATCCTAGAAGCCTGCTCTCAGCTGTGCTATAAATGTTATTTTAGCTGTCCATCTAAAAGGTGATACAACCTTGCAAGGAAAACTGCCTCCGTTCTGCTACCTGGTGTAGCCCTGGATATTGTCATGACCATACATGACCCACAGAGAATTCAGGTTACCAAACACTTCCAGGGGAAGTGCCCGTGGATCTGACTGACACTTCACAGGCATTACTAAAATGTACAGCATTGTTGGCATCAATGATCAATATTAGATTTGTTAATTAAACACAGTGTCCTCTGTTTTGTGCCCAAATAACAAGGCTTCTCCATACAGCTGAGATACATACTCTGAGATGTTACCAGTTTTCCTGAAATAAGGCTACGTGCTGCATGAGTCTTGCCCTTGTGACAACTTCCCTGTTTGTTGATATTAAAATCCACTTCCCAGGAACACAAATCTCATGCAGTCCAGAACAGCACGTACTGAGCACAAGTCATACTGATTTTGAAAGATAATTAACGCAGCAATGGTAGCCCACAAAAGGAAATTTCCATTTTCTTGATATATAATTACATTGACATAAAGACAAAAGAGGCATTGACTAAACAAGGGCTACAAATTACTACCCCAGTCCCACCCCAGTTCCAAGTGAAATTCCAGTCTCTTAGAATTTCAGGTGTAAAGCTTGACTACTGAAGACCCCATCCTGCCTGGAAAGCAGTGTAGTGTCTGAGTAACATAAGAGCCCAAACCAAGCAGGAATGTCTCAGGAGAAGCGTAGAGTGTTTGCATGCTGTCTGGCTGGCTCTTTGTTAAGGTTTTTTGAACATCCTATCAATCATACATGTTTTGCCTGACAGTCCTTGTTACAGTGTATGTTATTAATATCTTTCCTAGATTTAGAATACCACCTTGAGAACTCATTTTTGCCTTTAAGGGTCTATATCAATCCTACAACTATAGGATTATGACTATTCATGTGGAGCCACTGATGCATACTGCAGCACAAGTAATATATTGGTAATAAGGTAGCTCAGGACAGCAGACAATTTTTGGAAGTTGCTAACTTTATAAACAGAAATAATTTCAAGAACTAGTAAAAATAATGTAATAAGAACAGTCTAGTCAAATGTCTGTGTCCTAATGAAGTGTCTCATTTGCAGCCAGGCTCAAGTAAACATCCTGCAGTTCAAAGAAATTATTGGTAGGCAAAGAAAATTTAGAATGTCAGACTTCTTACATTGGTTTGTTCATGTTTCTTGTTCAAAATTTAAAGAGACAAAATTAGAGCAGTTTTTAAGTATTTCAGGAATAGTTTCCCAGATGTTCACCCAGACATCCCTGGAAAATCATTGCATTTCATCCTGTACTATTTGATTCTATCAAAAGGTCCCAGATTGTGGTGGCAGGCAAGACTCATTCTCTTCAGGTCTCAGTGTAGTCAGGACTGCATTACCCATTCCTCCAATGACTGGGGAAGAAGCATTCTCAAAATTACTCCATCATCTTGTCCTCCTGTGCAAAACCAGTGCAAAGGTCCAAGGTTCATAAATCATACTATATTTGTCCTCCAAGTTATTTGCTGACATACACACTTTGCAATGTCATTAACTTGTAGAGGGGCAGCAGGAAGCTCGATCAAGTTGAAATACATTGAATTTTCAAGGGATAGAAGGAAGTATGTGATGTTTATATTCCTTGGGAAAAATACTGGAAAAACTCACAAGGGAATGAAAAACCTTTGTCAACCCAGAGTCAGGTATCACTGTTTTGTCAGTCCTTCTGGTACATTCACTATTTTGATGTTATAGGCACATTCTTAGTACATAGGTCATGTGAACATGACTTACAAATCTCTATTTTTAGCCTGAATGAATACATATTTTATGAGAGGAAGAGTTTTCTTCACAAAAAGAGGTTGCAAATTATGTGAGACAGTTTTTTCCCACAGACTCTTACACATGTGTTGCAGACATTCAGAGTAACAAAAACGTTTAATCTGGCTGGCTAGGACAGCTGCACGAGTTAAAATACAGCTCTCAGTTCATTGGTAGATGTCTCTATTACCAGATGTTCAACTTGTTCATCCTCATATGCACTGAGAACTGTGTAAATTAAAGAATAATCTGTGATTACATTATGCTCTGTACTCTATTGCGCTGCAGATTGTAGCAATTGTCTCAAAAACTTCCCAAAAGTTGAGGAACTAACTATAGCTCAAAATACTCTTCGTTTGCTCTGTCAACCTTCTTTTCTCATGCAGAAAAAGTTTGGTTGGTTTGGTTATGGCTGGATAAATGTTATATGGCAATGCAGACATGTATTACCCAAGACAGAATTTGAATGCGAAAAAAAAAAAAAGAAAAAAAAGAAAAGAAATTCTATTCTGTTTTGAATGCTACTGATCATTTACCATGTTCCAAAAAACCCTGATGGTAGCCAGCTGCTATTCCTCTGCAAATTGCAGAGTTAATGTAGAGGTGATCAAGCAGCGTGTGATGGTGTAGAGCAGGAAAGGAGTGAAGTACAAGTCTTTCCAGCCAGTTGTTGTCAGCCAGCATACTCACTGCCGTGGGTAGGCCAAGTCCATCTGCCTGCTACCTACTAGAAGATCATTTAAACATCTACAAATACTTTTTCTTTGTTTAGTGTTTGCACAGTCACTTGCCAATTTATGAAAGGCTGGATGAGCACCTGGGAAATGGAAATCATGCCCCTGTTTACAGAACAAATAGTTCCCCACAACTGGCCTTACTGGACTCCCTTTTGCTGCCATTCCCTACTTGCTGTCGCTGCCTGAGGTGTCAACACCAGCATTTTTGTGCCTGCTCTGCCAGTCAGACTATGAACCAATCTAGTGTCTGTTTGATTTTGGTGGTTTGTTTATTTGTTTGCTTGTTTAATATTTTCTAAGGTTTTTCTTAATGCCCTTCCCAAGCATAGGGTGGGAATCAGCAGACAGGAGGGAGAGTGCTCTGGGTTATTTGATATCTTCATCTCTATCAAACATATTGTAGACTCAATCCACAGCCTAAGCATGTACTGAATAGACCTGTAAAGATTAATGTAAAAATCAGGGAAAATGAAGTTACCTGAATTAAACTAGCCCACACTTGTTTCATGACACGGATAAGTTATAAGTCCTTGGGAAGAGGTAAGTTTTGAAACATGAGTTTAGGGGACCTAGGACATAGATTTAGGATTCTACCAGTTTAAAATCTAACTGGATTAGATTTTAAAGCGTTATGTAGTTCAGGCACAAAGACACAGATTTTACAGCTCCTTATTCACCTTCCTCTGAAAAACATCAGTTTCTTCCAGGCTACTCAGTTCAGTGTTACAATTTTGCAGCCTAAAGAGGCAACACTAGTAAAAAGCACAGCTCTTCAGAAAAGTTGAAACAAGAAGCAGAAAGGAAGAAAATGTGTCTTGTTCATAGAAACAGGATTGGTTTTGGTTTCATTCTTCCCATTTGGGAATGGGCAAAATTAACTTAGAAATAAAAATACTGTGTTTGTAGATGTAGATACTTTCTCTGCTACAAAGAGCAACCAGAATACAGAATAGTTACTTATATGTATAATTTGTCATTGGCTTCTCTGTGAATTATGCAGAGGAATCTTGAGGCCTTTGAATTACTAATAACTCAGACAGAAACTATCCAGCCTCAAAAATTGGAATAATTTAGTACTTAAGAAACCAAGCTCCAAAAAGCTTCCCTGTGTTAAGCACTCACAAATCCAGCTTTTCAGATGTTAAATTTGTTTTAACAGATAAAAATCTGTTTAAACACTGTACATATATATATATGTAAAGTAGGCAAAGAGACATAGACCATAAAAATTTTATTTATCTATGGATATTTATTAAAAAATAATCCTCAGACAGAGGAATGAATTTTTTTTATTGGGAAAGGGAGAAATAGTGTCTTAAGATGCCTGCTTGTTATGGAATGTGGGCACTGTATACACTCAGGGAAGGAGATTTTTTCTCTAGGGGGACAGCTGAAAACATGAGCATTAAAGGACAGACCAAACAATTGTCCAATTATTTGGGTCCAGTTGCATCTTTACAGGTAAATTATGTTACTAGAATTCCTATAATTGATTAGGTTATTACTGTAATTTTTGGGAATATTTAAATATTGGCTTTGCTGAGTCATCTCTGTAAGATGTTATTTCTTTTTGCTATACTACAGCTTTCATTACTCACTGACTATTTTTCACTTCATGCATCTGCATAGGTTTCATTAACATTATTGAAAATTCCAAGTTTAAGTCAGATGGAGTCTAAATCTTCAAGACTGGAAATAATAGCTTTAATATTTCCTGTGAAGATGTCTGGAGAGAAGACAGGTTTAGTTCTAATAGCTACTTCTTCCTTCTCTGCTCATTATGTTTATTTATTTACCTCTAATTATAAATTACTGTTTTCAGAGCTACTGTACCTTTATGCAAGGATAAACGCATTACACTTAATCAGAAGTGCAGTTTAGATTCTAAAATATGAAACAATTTGTAGGGTACTTTGGGAAGTCTTAGAAATGTAATTTAGGTTAGAGAGATCTCAAATAGTTCTGTAAGCACATAAGACACAGATTTCTCAGAAGAAACTACAAGATTAATTATACCTATGTGGCACGATGGGACAAGTCCAAGTCTTGCAATGCACTCATGAGTCTGCTGGCTCCTCATTTACTCATACCTGCAACTGTTCCTGAGTTTATAATCCTTTGGGCACAGGAGACCAAGGATTATTAAGAATCTGTGCTTCATTTACTTATCTATTCTTGATTATCATCTTAGGATTAGCTATAAATACAAAAAAAAAATCATTTTAATCTACTGTAGAAATTTTGTATTGATAACATTTTTCATTATTTTTTTACATCAACAGCAGCCAGGCTGCCAAAATCTTGTCTAATTTGAGGCATAGGCACCTAAATCAAGGATGTGTGCATTTCATCTAGAGAACAACATCCGCTTACAGCTTTCAAATATTGCCTGGACCTGTAGTCATTTACCTGCTTAGTCTGGAAGACCTTCAGGTATCTAGCTTTGGCTCCTCAAACATGCTCCAAAGAGGAGAAAACAATCCTTAGGAGGATGAGCAGGCTATACTTATAATCCAGGTTTAGGCAGTCACCTAGTCTGTGCAATTCCTGGAAGAAAAGGTATTATATATGTTTTTTCACTTAACATTTAGTGGATAAAGCACTCACTACCAGCTTTAACTTACTGCCTGTCTACAGTTTCCACTCACTCTTCCACCTCTGAGAAAATGTCCTCACCAGCACTGTTGTTGAACTGGGAAAGCTTTCTACAGCTCCTCACAGAGCTGAGTCTGGGATCCAAGTAATGGGGCCAAACGAAGAACAGACACAGGGAGTCTGGTCCCAGCCTAGTTCTAGGCATTCCTGAGAGGTTAATATTCTGAGCTGGGACTTAGTTCTCAAAGGCTTTTTTTTTAGTTACCCACAATTTCTTTTTCCATTCTGTGCCAGATTTGAAGCAGGATGGATGCTGCACTAGAATTGGCCTGTGAAAAACACCTGCAATACTCAGCCTCCCAGTCTGAAGGGTTAGAATGACAAAATATGATTCAGTTGAAATGACATTTTAACCATCTGAAACTCATAATTTGGCTCAGGCTCTATTTTTAAACATGCTTATGATACTTCTTTAAAGATGATCTGACTTTTTTGTTCCCTGCTTATTGGCCAAGGCTTGCCTTAGCGTTGCCATGATGATTTTGTCATAGTTGAGGTGCCAGAACTGTGTGAGATGCAACAGGACACAAACCCCTGCTATTCAAAGTTTATATGTTATGTATAGTGGGGTGCTTAAAGACAGTTTCTTCTCCTAGTTCATCTCCCCTTTGCAATTCTGTCACTGTTTCAATTAATACTTTAAAAAGAATATTAGGATAGCATTTACAGAAATAAGATTAGATTACATCCGCTGCAAGATACCTTTTCTTTTGCTTACATTTTCCCATTTCATCTTTTCTTTCCTGGACTGTAAAGATTTGCATTAATTAGAAATCACTGTCCCTACATAACTTGTACTACCTACCTTTTGTAGCAAATTCTGTTATATTCTTCTTGCTCTTCCTCATTTTTTTAATCCTGTCCTCACTTCCATAAGAACAAAACCAAACAAGCAAAGAAAAAAAACCAAAACCCATAAAAATTCGTGGGATGAGCAATGCACAAGATGACACGATCTTTTCTTTCAGAAAGGGAAGAGCAAATATTTTTGAATAGTGGAGAAAAGGAAGAAATGCTCAAAGGATCAGTAGCAGCCAACAATAGCACTCCTCTCCAAGAATGTAGATCTGAAGTTGCGGAAATCCATAGGCTAAACAGGACCTAAAACTCAAGGTTCCCTCTTGTCTGTTGAAAGGAATTGTGATTAGATTATGAATCCTATGAATGCATTTTTTAGAAAAGTAGCAATTACTAGATTTTTGAGGACGTGGACCAGTTATGAGTGCCAAAAGAGGCAGCATTATTTCTCCTAGTTTTTGGATAATGATCCACAGCAGGCAGGAGTTAGGAGTCCAGAAGCTTAGTTCAGAGTGTGCTGATACAGAACAAGAGATTAGGATCCTAAACATTAAGAGAGGGGCACACAGCAAGTTTTGGTGCTTTCAGGATCACTGAGGCACTAAGCAAAGGCATTTATGGCCTTTGGATCCCCAAGTTCATGTAAATGTTACAGCCCCTTCCTGTCTGTTGCCCAGCATCTTTGTTCTCCTCTCCCTGAAATCTGCTTAAGACAGTACTTCGCAGTCAGGAATCCCAAATACTTCAGTCTGTGGCTATGCTCATGCTGGGTTATTAATTCTGCCCTCTGCTCACTCCACAGCCATGGCACATTAATCCTGGCTTGGAAGACTTTCAGCTCTCTGTAAGACTCCAGCAAAACAGTTTAAAGAAAAGAGACCTGTTCAGAAGCTGTGATCGGATCCATTCTGGGGAGGCAGTTCCAGCTAGCCGTGGGGTAGCTATTATCTTCCACCATTCAAGCAATAAGAAACAATTAAATAAAAAAGCCCCAAAAACAAAACCCAACAAACTTGTAATGCCGGGGAGAGAAATTTAGTACCTGTAGTGCAATTCAGAGAAAAGCAGCTCAGCAAAGATTAAAGAGAATTAAAAGCATCAAATTCTACCTGCTGCCCAAATTTACGTCAAATATTTGTGTGGTACTTGCTGCTGAGGTTTGTGGATTTGAAGACTAAACTCTGGAAGAATAATGCTCATCAAGTTGAAAGAAGGCATTATTTCATACCTCTGTAATTAAAGACATGCCCAAACCCTACAGCTATGAGCATCTGACAATGCTGAGGATGTTCCAGCATGAATATCACGACTGGTGCCTTTCTCTCCCTAATGTGAGCTGAAAATGTTAGGATTTGACCTGTGCTACATTCTCTATCTGAACATTAGAAAAAAATAGCTTCTATCTTCATGGGTCATTGCAGACTGTTTCCTTCTCTTTAATGTTTGTAGGTAAACAGGATTCACAAAATACATCCATTTTAGCCTATGCTGAAATGTGATGAAGTCTACTACAAGCACAAAATCAGGCTAATACCAGTTGTGAAACCCCACAAACTTCACTTGGAAAACATCCGGGGTGTCACTGAAAAATGAGACCCTGTAGATACAAGGAAAAGTTCTCACCCCTCATATTTTTTGAAATCTGTTTTTAAGATTAATTTTCTTTACAAATCTTAGACAAAGTAAACTGGGGGCCTCTTTCAGTACTGCCATTGGGAATGTCTTGCTTCTGAACTATTGCTGCTGCAAATCCCACATAGCTTGGTTAAACCTGGTTCTGACTTGACTCACGATGACACAAGATGCACATTCTTGCTTGGATGCTTCATTTGGATGTTTCCCTTCTGTGTCAAATCTGGCAGTTACAATTGCTTTGCTTTTTGGTGAATGGAACAGGATTGGGTTTTTTATTTCTTAATTGCAGTGGCTTTCTGAAATCATTATGATTCTCTAGAACAGATCAGGTGTGAATGGTCTTCTTTCTTTACTCATCCCATTAAGTTCTATGTTGTCTTCAAATTAAGTGACTGACATCGTTCAGCAGTCATTGCTATTGGTTGCTAATAAAACTGAAAAACTAGTTAGAGTTTAAAGAGAATTTAAGTGAAGTGTGCAGGAGATGTGGAGCCTGGGGTTCCCCAGCTTGGCAGGGCAGGGCTTGGCCTCAGACCTGGGCTTTTCTTAATCACTGCACAGCCATTAATTTTCTTCTCATAGGAAAAGTACTTGACAATTTTTCCAAATAAGTTCATGGATTTCAAGTATTACAGCCTAAGTGCTTGTGGTATTTCATTTTTGACATAATGGAAAATTTGTGTTCCCGAGATTAGACGTCATGAATTTGACCTTCAGCTGCAGACAGAGTTTCATTTCCCTCCTAATTTTTTTTCATATTTGTCCTTCTGTTGATCACTATCAATTAAAAAGCCTCAGCCTAAACCAAACAAAGATGACAGCAATGAGTAAGATGATGACAAAATAGAGAAATACATCTTTCATTATATTCCTTTAAGGATTCCTTTGTTTAATCTCATGCTGAATTAATTCTTTAAGTAACTCAAGGTAATCAAGGTTATTGAAAATTGATTCCTAGTAATTTAAATTGACTACTATTAAATTTTATTTGAATTAATAAACTATTTTCAATCCAATACTTAAAGAAAATCTCAAAAGTCTATTTTCAGAAAATATTGCTTGTATTCTCCACTGGACATACTCATGTCCCTTTTGAGCTAAACTCTCAAATAAGAATCAAAGGAATCATAGAGGTAAGAACCTTCTAACTTTTCTCTGATGCTCCCAGTGAGGGCTGGTACCAAACAGATTCCCAAAGTCTTGAGTCACTTGCTTAATAGCACAGAATTGATGGCTCAGTAAAATCCAGATATTGGTAAAATAATTACATTTCTATTCTGGACTAATGGATTTTTTAAAATGTAACAAATTACACCTCTGTCAAACATGGGCTCAATTAAAAGCACCTGATGATTCAATAAAACATAAACCAAAAATTAAATAGTAATGATTAATACAAGCTACCATTTCTTTTATTGGCCTTATACATTTTTGGAATTGGTACTGACAGCTTATGGACATGCCTTCCCTCAGTTTCCATAACTCCTGATCATCAAATCAAATGTCCATATATAGCCTGTATATCAATAAAAGTTCTTCTCCCATGTGATAGTAAGCAGCCCTAGCAAGCCCATTGCCCTCATTTTTCAGGAAGCCCCAGGACCAACATATCTAGAAACCTAAGAGCAATTTCACAAGTTCCTCACAGCACAACAGTTTGCTGCCAGCAGAACTGGTTCAAAAATTAGTAATTTACCACTCTTTTTAGAGAAAGTATGGAGGAATTTAAGCAAATTGGGTTATGACTATGGTCTATCAATAGCTGATATCCCCAGCCATGTGGGTAAACTTTGTGTTGGCTGAGAATGGCAGAGTGACTTGAATACACCTTCCTGTTCATCCTCCCTACACTGGCACTACTTCTTTGCCAGCATTGGGGGATAAATGCTCACCTCTTTGAGATGATAATGGAAGGATTTTTGATTATTTGAAGGCATATTTATATTGTTTAGACATTCAAAGATTTGTCCTCTGGGAAGCATAGGAAAATTTAATGAGTGTTGCATGGGGACAATTTTATGAGTGAGTAGAAAGCCTGCCTTGTTGCATGTTTTTTTGGAAGATGTAAGGAGGAAATGACTGTTTTAACATGCTGCCCAATGCATCTGCATTAGGGCATGTAGGGTCTTTTCGAAAAGCATTAAGTTTTATTCTGCTAAATCCTGCTGCATACCTTGAGTTGATTTACTTTCTTCAGCAAGTTGTACAGCTGGGTCTGGGCCCCTGTCAGGGAAATAATGCACTGCTCAGAGATGCCAGAGTTGCAGTTTCTCCCCTAAATATTTTTCTTGTGTTCAATTTGGGAAACAAATACAAAAATCCACTCTCTCTTGAACCCTCTAGGCACTGCTGGTGCCAGAATTGGAAGTGTCAATCTCCTCAGCCTGTCTCCACAGGCACTGTTATGTATCTCCAAGGCTTTCAGACAACTGGCTAAATAAGAAGATGAATCACTGTCATTCATTTAAAAGGTGGAGAACAAAGAGCATGTCAAGGATGGTGTGAGAACCTCTCTAGCAGTTACCTTTGAGCTGAAACTATTATAGCTCTATAACAAATTGCTTGCCTACAGGCAAGGTCACTCCTATTAATTTTTATGAATTGCCCTCAGTTCCTTGAATCCATGAACTATGCAACCAAAGGCCATCAATATATTTCAGTAAATCAGTGTTTCAACCTTTAATAATATCTACAGCCTTTATGGAATCAGCTCAGTTTTAATTAAAGCTTGTTGAAATTGATTCAGAACAAACCTTGGACAATATGTGTGAATAAATAATGCTTTTAAAGGACAAAGTATTTGAGGAAGGCTAAAAGAGGTGATGGATCACTGGATCTAGTTCTGGTCATTCTCTGTGCCAGGAAAGACATTTTATCACTTTTGTATTGCATCTGTGAAAATTCCATTGGCACAGCCTCTCTAGTTGTGAAATTTCAGGAAATTCAGTGCTTTCCTAAGCGACTGTAATTTCTCTTCAGGTTATCTGGATCCCCTTTTCCTCTGATTTTGTCATCTCTTGGTGATTGCTCCTGATGCAGACATGTCTGACCTAACCTCAAATTTTCTAGCATAATCTCAGCAACTTAGAGCTCACTGTAGGATGCAACACCTGGCCAGAGGTATCTGAGATGACCTTCTACTTGACCTCCAGAAACCATTGGGGAAGGACTCTGCCTTGTGTAATACCAGCCTGCTCTGTAAGGCTGTCTCAGAAAATTGTGGTGTCCCAAACAGCACAGAACTTATCTTTAGGTGACTGAGTTGAACTCAGATCATCAAGGTAGCTGCTGTTGAGGAAAAACCTAGAAACTCAACTTTTTTTCTGCTAATTGATCTGCCCAAGCTTCTTTGTTCATATGAAACTTGCAGTAAAATCCTAAGAATGGGTGACACAGGTACTAGGAAAGAGTGCTAATTTATGGCCAGAGCAGTGCTGTATCATCTGTGATGGCAGCAGTCATTATGGGTGAAAATCTAGTTATTTAATAGTTATCTAATTTTTGTTTGAGCTCAGTTGCCACCTTCCTCATATCTGATAAAATAAAAAACCCTTGAATTAAAATTTTTGCACGGTAACAGATGAAGTAATACACTAGTTCCTGCAGCACTTTGTCTTAGCTTAAAATTATTGGAACATAGCTATAATATTCAGCCAAGTTTGAAATTTTCTTTCTGAATTTCTCTTCAGACATAGAACTCAACTAGAAATAAATGGTATGGTTTAGTTTACATCTGTAATTTAATGTTTTCTGGGGTTTATTTCTTTTCATTGTGAAAAACTATCTGTCAATATCTACATAACCTTTTACTCAATTTCAAAACACGAGGGTAGCTCACAACATTGTAATTTTTTCTTAACAAGAATAAAGATATTTCTCATCAGTTATTTTTATTGTTGGCATAACTGAGACCTACAGTTATGTTAGCCTACATTAGGTATATGTGTTAGGTGTATGAAATTGTAATAGCTCCAAAAGCCTGTTTGTCAAGAACTTTCTCATTCAAAAGCAATTTTCTAAAAAAGCATCTACAATTAAATTTTGTAAATTATTGATGCAATTTAGCAACTACTAAAACAATTGGATTAAACTAATAACTATTCAACAGTAAAAATACTTAACATATATTCAATAGGAAAAAAATCACTTTTTTCACTTATGATTTTATACTGTGCTCTACTGAAATAACTTTCATGAATGAGAACTCACTAATTTAATAAAACTTCCTGAGAAGAATCCAAAAGCCAGATCTCTATTTCATGTGACTTTTCAGAAGATTCTTACTGGTGTTTGAAGACATCTGATAAAACTATATGGGAATGCCATACATATTTCATGGTCTCAAGTAAAAATAGTACTAGTACTTTGCAATTTTCAACATGAATTGTTAATATAAAAACATCAGCATAATTTCCTATTTATTTAGGGAGAACCTTGATCGTTAATGAATGTGTTTTGAGTGCTGGAATCTAACAGGCATCAGATGTTTTGTTTCATTTCCCAGCTTCTCCCTTCTCCTACATTCCCTCTGCCGTGTGCCATCTTGCACCTAGGCTTGGTAACAACAGCAGCATAAAGCCGTGCAATTCCCAGCAGAGAAGGCTGTGAGCTGGGAGGCTCAGTGGCTTGCACCTTGAGCACAGCTATAGAGGGTCACACAAGGACACAGATCCAACCTCCTTGACAACCTGACTGCCAAAATTCCTAACCTTACATTAGCCCGTGAGGATATGCAGCCCAGCCTTGTAGGTAAAATGGCTCTTATTTTTTTCAGGTTGAATTTTGCTTCTACTGCCACCACAGTCTTCTTATTGCAGAACTGTAAGACTTTGCCTTTCTAAATCAGGATTGGAGAAAGCACTCAGACAGGCAAGGCCTCTCATACAGTGACTGCCAGGCACCTGGAAGTGTAAAGGGCGGATTGTGGATTCTTCCCTTCATTTAGAGATTAGCTTAATCTACCTTAATATTTGACAGCCATTGCTAACATTGAAGGGTTTTTAATAAGGGAGTTAACCGTGATTAAATTATCTTCAAATTTTATGTTGGGTGATAAAATTATTTTAAAAATAAAAATTAAGCAGTTAATGTCAGCTATTGAATTAATTTGCTAGTTATGTAGTGATGCTTATGCTTTAAGTGACAGAAAATTATTTTCTGGTTTTAGTAATTGCTTATCTTCGTATGACAGAGATTTTCTGTATGTATACAAAGTGGACACTCTGTTGAGATATTTACTTTCTGGCAAAGATAGCAAATAAGCTAAGCCATATAACATAATCTTGTAACTCATCCCAGTATGATCACGCTATATAAAGAAAAACAGGCTTCCCACTAACTTTAGGGGGAAACCTGAACAGCTCTTAAGCACCAATTTTGGTGGAACTATTCCAGATATTTTGATACTAGGAACTTATGCAAGGTTGAAAACGGAGAGTGGCTGTGTTTGAAGGAGTGCTTCTATTTAATTTTAAACTAAATGCTGACATTGTGGCTGACAGCAGAGCTGGTCTAGAGATGATGAATGAACCAAAACCTAGATTACACCTCTTCTGATGCAGTCTTACTTTAAGTAAGCAATTTTAGTACAAGAAGAGATTTTGAAGCCTGGACCTGCCAAAAGATACAGTTGCAGTTCCACTACTTTTTCCTGTCTTGGCCATACTTCCCTTGCTTGGCACTGGCACTCATCAGGATCTGTGATGAGCTGATTCAGCTCCTTAAACTGGTAGAAAATGGTACACTTGTTTCTTATGGGTTCCTTCTTAGATGATTTAGTGAGAGGAATTTGTTCATCCTGATGAGGACTGGACTAGCTTCAAGGGAGGGGCTGGGATGTGAAATCGGGAGAGCTGAACTGGAAAGAGAGGAGAAACAATAGGAAGAGGAAGCAGGTTTTACATTTTGGTAATGGCTGTTAGAACTGCTCAATCCATCTGTAAAACTTCAAACCCAGTATAGTGTCTCTTAGATAATTCCCTTTCCATAATGTGTGAAGATTAAGCCATCTGTTTGCCATCCCTTCTAACTGAACTCATGTTTGCCTGAAGTTTAGGCAGTAAAAAGGCAGAAAATGTTATACAGGGCAAAATATGACTTTGAATAATGTGTTTAAAATATAAAAAAGTTGTACAGAAAAGAAATTCCAAGGAAGAAGTAATTTGGAAAGTGACACAGGAACAAGGCAGAAGGTAGCTGAACAAGAGTTAAAGTAAAGGGTGCTTACAGAAAGCTACAGGGACAACCTCAAAAGACAAACCTGAGGCTGATGTTGAATTATTTTGTATACAGGATGAAAGCCAAGCTCTAGCAAATGCATATGTGAGCAGATACAAGGCCTGTAAGCCTAAGGCATGTGTCTGTTCAGTGGGAGACAGAACTAGGACAAAGCATGTTTTGACTTTCTGTTCTCACTAGTATATTGTGCTTGACTATAAAGTCTGTCTCCATTTGCAGCTAATAAAGTAAATTTGATTTCATTGTAAAGCATTTGAGAGAGGGGTTATAGAGTTCTGTAAATTTTATTTTTTATTCTTGTGGGCGTTGTTGGCTTTCTAATATTTTTAAGTACTAGTTGAATGAGGATTTTTAGGATCAGGTCAAGTAGCTGTATAGTATTAATTCTGCTATATCAGTCTGATGAAAACATTTGGGCTTTCCCCCCTTTATTATGTAAATTCATTATTTATATCTGAAGCAAGAGAAGATATTGTAGAATATATAGAGGTAAAAGTGACAGTTCTGCAATTCCCCTGAGCTTGCTGAAAAAAAATAGTCCTTTTGGTATTCTGCAGCTCTCAATGAGTTAGAGAGCTAATGTATTCTGCAAAACATTCTGTGTGCAAATAGCATCTCTGTCCCTTCCCAGACAGTAACAGATATGTGAGGCCATATTTGCAATCAAATATCTCACTTCCACGTAGAGTTTGGGAATGCAAGAGTGTATGAGAGAAAGAAAAAAGAATGTCCTACACACCTGGGACATAAATGGAAAGAATTTTAACCAAATAAGTCACTTGAAAGCCAAAAGCTCTAATGTACTTCTAATATCAAAATGAGTTAGCTGGAATTATTTGCTCAATTTCTGCTGAGATTTGGCCTAATACTCAGCTCATGCTAAACCTTGATGTGTGCTGGAAGCAGTGCCAATAGGTCAAAGCAAGGACAACATGTAGGCAGCACACCATGGCCAGAGAGGGCTAAAGGTCATCAGGTAGCCACTGCCACCTGCAGTTTGCTGCTTCCTGCAAGACCAAATTCCAAGCTCAAAGTTATGAATATGTCATCTTACAAAATGTTTTGGAAGCAGATCCAACAGCAGGTGGACTGCTGAGCCTTTTGTGCTCCGTGTGATAAAGGGGGTAACTGTGGTGTGGCAGAGGACTGAGGATGAGCCCTCTCACTGTTGGCCAGTAACTTGCACATAGGTGAACATGATACAAGTTCTAAGTTATAAATTAGAGAACTTGTGAGTTAGAAACCTCATGAACTAAGCAATAAATCAGTGAGTCACTTGTTAGACTAGTCTGTACCAAGAGGATTGAGCCCTTGTTTGTCATGTTTGGTTTTCTTAGTGGTTTTTTTTTCCACTAAGCTTATAAAAATAATTTCAATTTGCAGTGTAAATTGTAATTTTGAGATCCAAATAGACTGTGAAAGTCAGGCTCCAGGAGGGAAGTTTTCAAATACTATCACAAAAAGCTAATTTCATCACTTCTTGGAATTTGTGTTCAAAGTGCACTGCAGTGATGCTGCTTATCATTACTTCAGCCTGGACTTTGGTTGGAAGTAATATATGAAAACAGGGACGGGTTTACTTCTTGGAACTGTGAGCTTCATAAATGAACAGATCTAGATCTTTTAAGATTTGTTCCTGTTCATTAAAAAACACTGAACAAAAAAACCCTTAACAAAACAAACCCAAAAAACCACAGAACAGAAAGAAAAAAAAAAAATAAAGAAAAAAAAAAAAAAAGGAAAGAAGAATAGATAGTTCAAACAAATTTCTGACTGAATCAAGCATGTGAACTGGGGTCTTAGCATCTCCCAAGCAGCCAGAGAATTTTAAAACTTTAAAATGGTCTTGAAGCCAATGGGCAATATCGGTGACACAGCTGCAAACATGGGTATTTCTTAGCTAAAACTTCTCTACTTCTGAAAAATGCAGCTTTGCTTTTGGCATGCCACTCCAATGACTGTCATGTTTATTTTTTAGTGAAAGAGAGTGAAGGACTTCTAAGTGGTGCCTCTATTTCCGGAGGCTGTATCCAGTTCCTAACACTCAGCTGACAGATACAGCACCTTACACTTAAACTGTAGTTATGTTAGTAACTCTGCTAGACAGATGATCCTTGAGATGTCAGGTCTCATGTCAAGTACCTGAATTTTGTATGTGCTCATGCTGTGTGCAATTTCCCAAAAGACAAATCTAGATAGAGGGATACAGGAAATCTGTAGTCCATGCAGCCCTCAATACCACTCTCTTTTGGAGTTGGAAAAAAACCCCAAAAAACAAACCAAACCAAACCAATCAACCAACCAACCAACCACCCCCTCAAAATCCAAAAAACCCAACCCAAACAAAAAAATCCAAAACCAAAATTCACCATTCATTAGATTAGGATACAAAAAGAGACGTGCTAAGAAATTACATTTTTAAGAGATGGAAACTGAGTGTTAGCCTCTGCTCAACAATTTGATATAATAAACCCTCATTTTAGAGAATATTCTTTCTCTATAACCACGTTTAAAAATCAGTCCTTAGCTAAAGTGCTGCCTGTTTAAACCTGATGCCAGTTTAGTGGAGCTGATGGACATCTCCAGTCCCTGGGACAAGAGGCTGAATCCTTTCTTAGCCCAGTTGTGTACATAAGAGCACACACAGCTGCAGAGGAAACTTCAGTGACTCAGGTGTGTGTTCTTAAAGGAGTTTTTAACAGCTTCTCATGGTGCTTTAAAGAAATCCCTGAAATCTCAAATAATGTGCAATTTCTGCATTTCAGTAACAAAGTTAAGTTTAGCACCAGGCAGAAAGGAATACAGGAAACGCTTCCATAACAGCAGTGAAATTTATTTTGCATTGACAGAAAAACCATAAACTATTTCTGAAAATGTTACTTGCTGATTAAACTCCAAGCAAAGACTTGAAAAACCAAGCTTTTAATCAGTGAAAAGTAAATTATCATAACTAATAGTAAACAGTAAATAAACATGATGATAAAATGTATAATTTGAAACTATTTTGCATGAAAAGTAAACAAATAAAGAATCAGTTGTGTCTTATAGGATTTGATTTCAGATTTCTGAACATCTGAAGTTCCTTGATGCTTTCTCATAGAATAAAAATGACATTTCTAGAGCAGGAATAATGTCAGAAAATTAGATTTTCAAGCTGGACTCCAGCTTTCTTGTGCTTCTCAGCTAGAAGTAAGCATCAGCACAGTAAATTACATGGTGGAAATATACAAGGAAGAGTTTCCCCATAATAAATATGAAAGAGTATATAAGAAAAGAATTAAAAAAATCATATATATTGGAACTGTTCAAGGTTGGGCCTTTCAGCAGCCTGGTCTAGCGAAAGGTGTCCCTGCCCATGGCAGGGGAATTGAACTGGGTTATATTTAAGGTTCCTTCCAACCCAAACCATTCTATGAATCAATGATAATATTTCATGTTTCTCTTGGTGAAAATAAATTAAGAACAAAGTGCTGTTATAAGATAGCATGCTTCAATAAATTTCTCCAGCAGTTTTCCAGAGCAGACTGGGAACATTTCACAATTTTGTAAATACCTGGTGGAGGCAAGGAGGCAATGGTTTTTCTGGAAATATCAGATACAATATTAATCTGGGAGGTAGTAGGAAACAAAAACACTATATAATTGTGTGGTGAAAAGAACTTTCATTTCCCTTTTACTCCATGGACTAAAAGAGTACCTGAATCCAGTAGTACTTGTTCAGCTAAACCTGGCACCACAGAGCAGCCAGGGATTGGCCTCCAGAGAATCCACATTACATATCTGTTTAAATGGACTAAGACAGAGGCTTTATTCGATGAGAGTAAATCACCATAACATCCTCATGGCATATATTGGCTAGGCTACCATTTAATGTATGA
The DNA here is from genome assembly GCA_013401135.1 of Cettia cetti. Taxonomy (NCBI): domain Eukaryota; kingdom Metazoa; phylum Chordata; class Aves; order Passeriformes; family Sylviidae; genus Cettia; species Cettia cetti. The sequence goes on from VZUI01043315.1 coordinate 49,398, forward strand.
GCTGTTAATCTTTTGCTTCTGGTGACTCTTCTCTCTGCCAGCTGCTGCAATTCAAAATGTACTTGCTGGTGAAGTGGTGAAAAAAGATTAGAGAATGCCCAGGTGCAAGCTGTTCAGGGCTGTGAGGCTGTTTTCCAAGACAATTTTGGACTAGATGGTGCTTGCAGACAACTCTGAGGCAAGGGGGAAATGGAGTAACCATAGCAGGGATTAAACCATGTCAATAAAAGCTGAAGGGGACCAATATTATAGGGTTTTTGTATGGATGAGAGAATTTAGCCATCTTATTTTACTGTGTGCCTAGTAACAGTAAAGGCTAGGAAACCACAGTGTTGAAAGCAATACCAGATTTTCCCCCTGAACTTTAGAAACCCATATGTTACAAGAAGTAAATGGGTGAGAATTAATCATCCACCGCTGCAGTAAGTAGGAAAAAATCAGCTCCTACTTGACATCTCTGTATAGATATTGGCCTTAATTGCAGTGACTAATATTTCTATCACAGCTGTGCTGTGTCCATGCTTTTTGAAGAGGTGCTTCAAGGACTCAAGTGTTAGCACCCAAACCTCCTTTTGGACAATACACAGGCATCCATGCTAGATTTTGCTATGAAGGGTGGTCTTGATATTCCTAAAGACTTATTTATGCCCCTACTTTGTGTCCCAGACTATTTCTTGACATGGTTTGGAATAAAATTAGGAAAACCTGGCTATCACACAGTAACACTTTTAATGAAAAGTCACTGCTGACTCAACAGTCAGTGTGCTTGAAGTTAGACAGTTTCCAGGGAGGACTGTTGTTCGACTTGAAGAATGTGTTTGAAGATAAATGCGTTTAATCATGAAAGCCACAGTTCATTGTACACTGTACAATGCTTCTGTCAGCACCTGACTAGGAGCAAAAAGGGACAAGTTCAGATGTAAAGCAGTCAGCGCTAACGTGCTGATTTGTGCCTCCCAGTAAAAGGGGAAAGAAGAAAACTAACATTTTCACACTAAAAGAGCTAGTTTTCTTCACTTATAAAGACTAAAAATTGGTTTAACAAATAGTTTTTACTAGAGGGAAGAAGAGAAGTCTGAAGACATGGACAAATGAAATAACTCTGATCTCACAGCTGACCTTGTAACACCACTTGTGGCACTGGTTGTTGCCTGGTGTCACCCTCTTGCTTGCTTCATGCTGCTTCTTCCTTCTTGCTCTTGTAACCACCCCTGGTCATCACGGTTGGGCTTTCTGTCAGGCCTCTACCAAAACACAGCTCTCCACTGCAAGAAGTTCAAATTCCTTCTCCCATTTCTCTTCTGAAAGGCCTCTTTGCTCTGCTTTGCAGTGACTGATGTTGTTGCCCCAGCACAATGGCCAGCAAGGGAGTATCCAGCTTAGCTCTCACACTGCTGTAAGGGGAGCTGCTCTGCAGGCCAGCAGGGCTGCCTTCCTAACAAGCACAGCATGTGCAAAATTCATGGGCTTTAGGTGTGTCCATTAATGTCTTTTACTTCTCTTCCCTTTGATCCATCAGGTAACAGTGGAGTTCTCCTCCTGAGGGCTTCTCTGCCATCTGGGCTCACTGCTGGGGAGGGGAGGGAGATGTGGTTATGCCACTGCTTTAGGTCCCACCTTTCAGACTTCTGTATATACAGGTCCTGGGGGAACTGGACTGATGGACTTCCTGGCCTGCTGTAATTTTCCTCTCTTTCTTATTGAACTGTCCCTCTGTAAGTAGGCAGATGAGTGAGGCCCACCAACAATCCCAAAAAGTGTCAAGTAGTACATGTTTGCACAGAAAACCAGATGCAGCTTTTTAGGAGTTCCTGTAACCAGCAGGAAGAGAAGAGAAAAGGCTTCTGCTCTACGGGAATACTTTGATGTGCTTACTTTTTCTTGCAAAAATTCACCTGTTGGTTTGAATATTTAGAAAATCTTCAGATTGCCATATTGGCCTACAGCTTTATCAGTCACAGGGTGGAGTAGAGTATGTTTATGGAGAAAGCACACAAGCTGTAAAAGAAAAATTCAGTAACAAAATGGAGTATTTGATACTTACAGATTTCTTTACACAGAAATTCTAAGACTTGTTGGAAAATCAGTAGCAAATAATTTCATGTTTGTCTATATGTTGTGTGAGTATTAAAGGAAAAATGCTCTCTTACACAGGAAACCTCCAGGAAAATGTGTCCCCTGTATATAAATACCTACAAGGGATGTGCTGCAAGGGGAGAGAAAAAGATGAACAGACATATAAATCCCGATAAGAATAAGGTAGTAATAATTAAATTTTGGCAAAAAATCATAAAGGTCTTTTTTTAAACATGGCCACAAGAGTAGTTCTGGAGCAGTGAAGAGAGGAGTGAAATATGAACCTACTTTTAGGTGAAATTCAATAATAAATTTATGATGGAGATTATATAGTATAGTGCATTCTGTAGCCTAAATGATTCAGGAGATCTCAAGTCTGCTTCAAATGACTTGATGTAAAGGTATTCTCTGAAAATTGTTTATAGCTCAACTCCATAGTGTGCCATACATAATTTTCATTGACAGTGAGCAATATGTAATTTGTGAAGTATCTGTACCACCATTTTTACAGCAGTTGATTAAAAATTGTCAAAGAAAATATACTGTTCCAAATTAGCCATAAATATTTCAGTTTTGAAGAGATATGATACTTTTTTCTTCTTAAATTGTTTTGAGGCAAAAAAAAAAAAGATGGACTAAAACCAGCCCTTGTCCTTGCATCACTAGAAGTGTTTAGTGCTAAATCTTTCACAGAATGGAGCAAAGAACTGCTCATGCATATGCTCAGAAGTCATCATCTATACACACGTACATGGAAAAGTTGTGAAGTGGGTTTGTATATGTGTGTATTTAAATGTATATATGGTTCATCTCAGGGCAGAGAGGCATGTTTCAGTCTGCTGTTATGGACCAAAATCAAACTTGAATGCTGAATAGGACTGTAGTAAATTTTTTTTTCCACATTTGACTAAATTATTCCTTGAATGGTCCATAAAGCATGTGCAATAGATACAAAGCAGTGCTTCCTGCAGGTGTCTGAAGCACTAAGATACTGCTCTCACATAGGAAACTGTAATTTTTCTTAAGAACTGACTTCTAAAATGCCCCAAAGAAGAACCTGAAGCCTTTTAATCTTTCAAATGGACACCAACCCTAAGGAAGTGGTTACCATGTCATGTATCTCAGCTGGAAACAATATTTATGTATGGACAAGCAAAACCTGGATTTCTGCAGTAAAGAAGAAAGGAAAAAATGTTGGGCTAAGGGTTGGGTAATGAGTGTTCATCACAGCCTCATTTCTTGCTAAGGAACTATTAGAAAATAGTGCAGCTGTGTCTAGAACATGATCTTCACAAAAGAGATTTAAAAAGAAAATACTGGTTTTTCTGATTTGCTCTGGATTATTAATGTCTACAAAAACGTAAAATGTTCTGTAAATAACAGAGGAAGAAGGAAAGGAGCTGAATTTGATGATTGTGAATTGCTTTTATAACACTCATATAGTTATCTAAGACCTGCATCGTTTGCCCTAGACCGATTAAAATACCCAAAAGCATTTTAAATGGGATTTTTAATCACTCACTATATTATGTAATAAATATGTGATATATTTTAATGAGACTCCACTGTGGATCGTCCTGTGGCAAATTATCGCCTCCTGCACTCACTGCACAAACTGGCAACATGATACCTCACCGTGGAGGTGCTTTTTGCGAAGAGAGGGCAGCACACCAGAGGTTGCATTCCAAATGGGGGACACGAGGGAATGACACATCCTCTACCACAGCCTCGTCAGGGGATCAAAATCAGGAGTTTGGTGTATTGGCAGGGGAGAGTGGCCAACACCTTTGCAAATCTAACCAGAAGACAGCTCTTAAATGGATAAATAGGCTAAAATCTTCTATTAACTGATATGTAGTCACTGATATTCAGATGAAAATTAACTCTTAAAACTGTATCAGCTCAAAAGGAATATAATCACGATGACAATGCTTTATTTCACAGGGTGGGCACCCCTCCCACAACAAAACTTCTAAGCAAGTCTGTCTGCACTTTGTGAAATCAACAGCATGGAAATTTTTTGCAACAAAGTATCTTGAGCTATGTACAGGATAAATTATTTTAGATGGAAATGAATCATGCTGCTGCAGTGAAATGCCTATCTGAAATTGCTCAGTAAGAAATAATATGGAGTCAGTTTTATGGTGATGAAAACATCACCCTGACAGAGAGACTGGTGAGGATAAAAGTTCTGCTAGCTTTGACACTCATGAAATGTGGAGATTTACTCACGCATCACTGAATCTGCAACTGGTGGGTTGCAGCATGAAAGCATGAAGTCTGAGGGCAGCTATGCTTCTGTGGTGAATTTTATGATTATTTTTTAACAGCACTCAGTGATCAGGACACTTATGCTGGTTAAATAATTAGATTTGTTTTGGATGCCAACAGAAGAGGCAGATGTGCAGACTTACACTAGGAAATAGAGTCATTAGGGTTTGCCAAGAAAATTAAGATATTCCCACATCTCCATTCAGGCTGAAGTTGATAAAGAATGGAGAGGGCTCTGACACTGCAGCCATGAGAGAGGCACTACATGAAACAGAAGAAAAATGATCCACGGTGAAAAATGGCTAAATGATCCAAGGTGAGAAACGGCTGAGATCCAGCATATATTTGCCATATTGAGCTCCAGAACTAGCTTAGCTTTTTTTTTGGGGGGGGTGGGTGGGGGGGGGTAGGGAGATGAGATTGGAGGTGATATTAACAACAGATTATATTTTTTGTCTGGGTTTTGCAAATGACAGCAGTGTTAGGGCTAGGCACAAAAGGTGATGCTGCAGAAAAAAAAAAAAAAAAAAAAAAAAAAAAAAAAAAAAAAAAAAAAAAAAAAAAGATCAGCCCAAAAGCACACACAATATTTTTGAAGTTTGATTTGGATAAAGGACGGTGAGGAGCAAAAGCTGTACCAGAAACAATGATATTAGTACAACAAAGAAGTAAAACAACAAAAGCTAGGCTGTGTAACACTGGTCTTAAAATAGAGGATGTGATTATCCAGGTAAATACCAGCTGGGAAAGAAGCTGTTCTGTAACAATGCTAAGGAAAAACATGGGTTAGATGAAGGTGAAGCTCTCAGTTTTGTTTACAGTGCAGCCACTGGAAGGGCAGTAAACTGAGGACAGTGCAGCAGACAGGACATAAACTTGTACAGACGAAAGCTGAAAAAGCTCAATAACCCCATATCAAAACTCTAGAAATGCTGCCATGGCCCTAGAACAATCCAAGCCATGGAGGATGGGATTCAGGATGCAAATAAAATACCTCAGTTAAGACATTAGTAAATATTTGCTTAAGCATTTTCTAAACTTTTAGTAGAACCCACAGAGATTCAAAATTTAAGTTGGTTACTGACATATAAGTATTTAGCCCTCTCCAGTTTCATGTTTTACATGAATGTCTCCACTACCCAGAGGAGATTGGGCAGCCTGTGTTTGCCTATTTGTAAATGTTTAATGCCATTGTAGGTCAATGGCTGATTTTGCTGAACTTCCTTTGGCTGTACCAGTGAACTATGGATTTCTAGTGGGTGCCAGTCCTTTGTGGAATTTATTTGATATCAGTAGAGCACCTCAGATGGTATTAGGTATCTATGGTGAGAGAAATTAATTCTGCCTCTAGCATTAGATCACAGTGTTGGGGAAAGAACTTGGGGCAAAATGGGAGCTCTTGTTTCCCTAGCTACCTCATGGAAAAATTCTGGTACTTCATATGAGATAATAAAATATTTGATCTTGGTATGTCAGCCAGAACTGTTATTCTGTTTAAGAGCTACAGGACAGAGATCCTTAATACTTTTATCTAACATCTTAAAAATAATATGGAAATATCATGTGCAGTTTTTAAAAATTCTGTGAAGAAAGTCCATGTTTTAGTCCTGCCTTAGATAAGCAAGAGTGTCATAGAAGTGGTCAAGAGTCTTTAATATCTCAGAAGCTGCATGATTGGAGCAAAACAGGCTGGGAAAACTTGTATGAATGATACCCCTCTCCCAAAAATAAATCAAAAAAATTAATCTAGATTCATGCTTCCTGGTGCAACCATACCATAAAACACGGCAGCTGGACAGAGCCTGGTCTGTGAAAGAACATGCAAGCCATGTTACCTGTCTCTCTTCTCCTCACGTTGTCTCTGCATTTCTCTTTGCCCCAGTCCCTAAATAAGCACATGGTCTCTGTTGGAGGGAGGCAGAAGGAGGTCAGTGCAGAGGAGGACAGCAGTGCCTGCAGAGGTATCCCCAGTGAGAGGTTTGTCCTGGCTGCCCCTGAGGCCCAGCTGGACACTGGCTGGCATGGAGGGAACCACTGTCCATTGCCGGTGTCACAGCTCTGTCCTCCCAGCAAAGGGAATGTGCTGACACTGCTGCACATGGTACAAAGTCCTGTTAATGCCAACTGAAGGAATTATTCTGCATCATGGATGTGCTCTTGCTGAAGTCACAGCAGTACTTAAATGCTACTCTGCTGATGAATGCAGTTTCATCAGGACGATTAAGTAATGAGCTAAACATATTAAAAACATAATTTCATGTGTGATAAAAATGGTTTGCTTAGATAGCATACCTGAAGCTCTTTCAATGAAAAATCTAGGTGTTACAAATTACCAGCCTAGAGAATTTGGCACAGTGAAAGAATGACATTCATTTTTAATTAAACTAATCTTTCTACTGAAGAGCTAATATTGGTCTGTCAGACTATAGATTCAATTTTAATTATAAATTGTAAATGACTAGGCATTGTTTTAATGTAGCAAGTACAAAACAATATCAATAAAAGTCCTAGAAAAGAGAAAGTTTGTGAAAAATACTAAATAAAAAAAAGTTGTTGCCTTAATCCAGATAGTATTTTTGAACCCAGACATACACCTCACTGACTGCAAGTGACTACACAGGAGTCATGGCACTGGGAATAAAGATCATGCAACAGAATCTCATGGAGCTTGACCTCTGAGTATAAAATATTATAAATATTTCAAATCCATGACACCTCATCTTCAGCTGAGCTACCTAGGCCTCTTCAGTCTTGCCTCTGTTGGTTTAAAAAAGGTTCTCCTATTCTCCAAAGCAAGACCCAGCTATGTGAGTTCACAAATAAGCAAAAAACTAAGCAAAACATCTGTGGTTCCATTTTAAGTAATGAAAATTACTCAGAGCTTCCTGTAAGAAGATTATACTTATGGACAAATTAAATTCAAGTGATTTAATTGAGGAAGAATTATTGCTACACTTTTTTCCCAACATATTTTTCCTTACGGTTTTGTCTCTGTAAAAACTGTAGTTCAGATCAAAATGTTTTTCTTTTTCTCTTAAAATGCCAATTAGACTCCCCATAGGAGCTGGCATAGTGGTAGTAATTCTCCTTTTGTGAAATCTGTATATTGCTCTCTGGTACTTCAGAATTTATTGTAAGCTACATTAATGCCACTCCTTCAGTTAAAACACCCCTTCTATACCATGACATAGCTTTTTGCACTTACTGGGGCCACACATGAATCTGTCATGTCACTTCACTCACTTTGAGTTTTTGATATGAAATCTGGCTATTTTTAATTCTCTTCTCTTTGGACAGCTGTAATGAACAGGTTTTGGCTAGTTCCTGTAATTCAGTCTGTAAACTAGTCTTAATTACAATTTGCTATAAGTAATGATCAAGATGGGAATTAACTGAATTTGTCAGTTTTAGTGAATTTAGATAGCTATGAAACACAGTTATCAAAGTATGAACTTTACAAGTCTAAAAAGAGCTGTCATAAAAGTTTATTATGATAGAACAGTGACTGCTAAGATCATCACATATTTATTTACAATTGTGAGTTTATTAAAAAGCAAAAATTTCCAGGTATTTGGACCATCTGATTTTCAATAGTATTAATATTTTTATTGTCTTCAAAATTGACAATATAATATGTTTCATGGAAGTGTGTAAATAGGCACTGCTCCATATTATAACCAGTTCTTCCAACCCAATTTCCCAGGCAGTGTAGAGGTCTAGAGCCATATTATTAGCAAAGTTTTCCTGCTATCTAACATGAATCTTTCCAGCCTAACACGAACTTTTTCTAGCCTGCTGCTACTGGAATCAATAGGCATGAACATGAAAAGCAACATTTATCCTTTCTGTTATATAAAACATTTTTCAGTTTCATCTCTGAACTATCTCTAGTGTTCAAGTGCTTTTCCTTAGAGTGCAACTTCCAAAGTTGAGCACAGTATTAAAGCAAAACATTCACCAGTATGGTGCAGAGATTAAGGACTGCTACTCGTGTCTTACACATAAATTTTTAACATTTAAGATGGTCATAAGTGATTTCCAGCTTGTGATCTCCCTAGAGCTTCTAGGAAAATATTTCTAATGAACTGTCTCCCTAGACACTTGAAAAATGCAATATCCTGAAATAAATACCTGGTACTTATTCCTGATTAATTTTGTCCTTGTTTTACAGAACCTTTCACAAGAGTTCATTTTGTATTGCAATTCTGTTTCCAAGACTGTCCTTCTTTCTGAGCTTCTTCTTACCAGCAAATTTAATAGCACATACTTTCTGTTCAGTCTTTCAGGTGGTACAGGGGGTTATTGAAGAATAATGAATCCACTGCATGTCATAGAATCTCAGAAAGGTTTGGGCTGGAATGGACCTTAAAGGTCATCCAGCTCCAACCCTCCTGCCATAGGCAGGGACACCTTCCATGGAATCAGGCTACTCAAAGACCCATCTTAACCTGGCTTTGAACACTTTTGGGGAAGGGGCATCCACAGCCTCTCTGGGTAACCTGTGCCAGTGTCTCACCACCCTCACAAGAAAGAATTTCTTCCTATTATCTAAACCTGCCCTCTCCTTGTTTATAGCCATTACCCCTTGTGCTATCACTACATCCCTACTGAATAGTACAACCTTCCATTTCGATAATCAACAAAAGATTACTATCTGAATGAGGTTTTTCTAACCAATGATTTATCCAGCCTATGGTAGTTGTCTCATGTTTTAGAAAAATTAAGCCTAATCCATTGTTTTGCCTATCAAATTCTATACAGCACTTGACAAGCACACGAATGGCTTGTGCCAAAACAAGAGCTTCTACCCGTCATGCAGTCAGTGAAAAAGCTATGCTGAATAGAGAGTATTCATTCATAACAAGTTTGTGTTAGTATGTCTTCTTTTAAGATGCTCCCCCTCTACTCTCTTCATTTTAAGCTGTAGTTTTAGAATGAAAAATGAATGTGTGAAAACATTACTTGCATTTTACCATACCTGTCTGTCTGTAGCTTTTGTCAGGACATGGAGCACATGCAGCAGTAGTGATAATTGGTGATGTAGAAATACATGGGTCCTGCATTCAGTTACTTTTCCTGCCATGTTCTGTGGGTTGAAACATGCATTAGGATGTACTGCTCTAGGATCTAACACTTCCTTTCAAACACCATTATTCTTAAAAAAACCCAAACCAACAAACCCACAACTAAAAAAGCAAGCAAACAAACAAAATCCAGAACAACAAAAAAACACCAAAACCAAACCCAAAAGAAACCCCACCAAACCTAAAGAAAAGAAGACTAAAGGAGAATGTTGCATTTTGCACTGCAAGGACAACATTGTTTTTCAAGTGCCAGCTAGATTCCTTTCTGAATTAGGAAGTCTTTAATGTAATTGCCTGAAACACCCTAAACTAACTGCAAATTCCTTACTGAGATTGTAAGAAAGTAATTAGAAAGTAGTTAGATTTTATTTATTTAATATGCTAAATTCACTATTCCCTGTTCCAATAAGATCATTAAAATGCAATTACTTCTAGATTTCCTCATAGAAATGACTGCACAAGGGAGAGTTTTTCAGGTTTGGGGAATCCTTTCTTGTCCCCATTCACCCTCTTCTATCGGTGTGGTGGAATTTTGTTGGGTTTTTTGTGGGATTTTGTTTGTTTGTTTTAGGCTTTGTTTTTTTTTTGTTGTGGAGGTGGCTGGTTTTTGTGGGGTGTTTGTTTGTTTGTTTGTTTGTTTGTTTGTTTGTTTGTTTTATCTGGGGTTTTGTAATGAAGATAATTCAGTGAGTAACATCAGCTAGTAGAAGTAGATGTGAGCATTACCAAAGAGGTCTTTAAACATTTAGAGGATTTTCTGCAGAAATGAGCAGATATTTCTTTCCCTGTTGGCATCTCTGTCTTTCAGCCTCCCTTCTGTTCACTTTCTCAATTTCAGCATCCTTTCACAGTATTCTAGGCTATATTTTATAAAGTTTCTACCACGGTAAGCTTTTATTCTTGTTTCTTTGAGGTATGACCACAAAAGTGAGGCCACTAAAAAGAAGTGAAAAGCTATGGCAACACAAATTAAAGAAAACAGCCAGGTCATGAAGATCTGTGAACTTTGTGGTAAGAATTGTAGTGCTTTTTCTCTCACCAGACTGTGTATCTCTTCTTCTGGAAGTCCTTCAGTTAAAGCACTAGAAGCTTGTGATAGCTCTGTAAAACATGTGGTGACCAAATTTCATTGTTAATTTGGAACATTAGGTTCATCTTGAAAACAATACTTTAACAGAATTTTTATTGTATTCCATATTTTCAATTTTCAACATTCTCAAAATTATAATGTGAAGAATGTGTTCTCTGGAAACAACAGGAGTCATACACAGATTTGGGCTATCTCTGGGGAAAAAAGGGAAAAAATATAGAGAGGAATTACTTATATATTGGAGCAAAGACTGCAATTTTAACGGGCTAACTGTAGCCAGGTGACCTTTAGCGGGATGAAGCTCTACTAGATTTGAAAACCAGGAGGGAGTGCAGCAGCTGTTCCAAAGCCAACATTCAAATACATGAAACAACAGGTTCACTGAATGTGAGCACTGCCTGTATTTTTCTTCCACATCACTGGCCTGATGTACAGCAAGCATGAGGTTGTCTGGCAATGAAAAATATTTCTGACCTTAGAAGATGTGTCATCAAAGGCCTAAAATAATCAAAACAGGTTGGCCTTCCTCTAGAAAACACCTAAATAAGGCTGATTTGGATTGCCAATCATCAGAATATAGCTAAGTGTAGAACAGTCTATACTGTGCATTATTTAACCTCCTTCCAAGAAATTATATTAGAAACATAACCATGTTTCATATTTTTAATGTGAAAAGGCTTGACAAAGGGAAAGACAGATATTGTGATGAGATCAGTCTTCATTTGGGTGTGCACGTAAACAGTCAGTTGTGTTGGATGAGTATGGGTTTGTGTGGTGGACAACACTGGCATTTGTAAAATTAAGTTGTGAGAAAGCTTAGAAGATTTGTATTCTCTTTCACATGTTCTTGCAAAACTCTGTGTGAAGCTTTCAGTGTATCTATAACCAGCTCATGAAGGTCCAGACATACATCAGTTAATCTTGGCATATCTCCGTTTATTAAAGGAAACATCAAAGCTGCATTCATGAGCATTAAGTGCTTTCACATCCTCATAGCATGGGGAGTGCCCCTGAAAAGTCACAGTTTCATTTAAGTACAGCCAAAAATGTTTAATTTCTTTGCTTTTACAGGAAAGCTTTATTTTGAGGAAAGTAAAATTTCTTGTTGCATGGGGATGGAATGGACGTCTTGGACAGTTGTGGACCTAAAGGAACAGTTTCACAACTTATTAAATGTCAAGTTAGAGAAACATGTTCTCTTGGGCTCCATTCTCTCCCTTTCTATTACTGATCAATGAACCTAAACAGGTATGAATCCCAGGGAGCACTTCAGAGGCCCAAACATCTGTGACAAGTGCCATATGAGAGGATGTTTTATTGAACTTCCCATTGCCATTTATAGGTCAGGCACAGTTTATTACCAAACACATCTTTCTCATACAGACGTCTCAGATACATCAGTTTATTGCCCACACTGACTCAGTTATCAGTACTTCTGTTGCTCTGTGGAAACACTTTGACTGCTACAGTCTAGAACTGTATTTTTTCTGTCATGATTATAAAGACCAGTGAGTCACCTTCCACCCTTATTTGATTTAGACAACTAGATCTCTCTCCTAATTGTCAATTTTCATTTCAGTTGCTCTGCTTCAGTAAAGATCACATTTATTAATTTTTCTATTAATGATTTGGATGCTATAGAGCAACACTTATTTCAAGACAATAATTTCCTTATGTTGAAACATTAGTGCTGTATGATTTTAATAATTTACACACATTAAAAAGCAGTAAATGTTTTTATAATAAGGAAAAAAGTAATATTGATAAATGTATATAACAGTTCCTATATTTTGGTACATTTGCATGGATGTCATCTGAGCCTACATTCTTTGAAAAGGACACCAAAGTAAACTTGAATCTTTGCAAACAATCCTGTCTTTTTCCTTCTCTTGACATTTTTGTGACGGAGATAATTACTGTAACATCCCACAAGAAGTTTAATAACTGAGCTTCCTATACAACTATAACAACTATTAGGCCATGTCAGGTTAATCTTCTTGAAGTAAGTTAATAAAAATTCTCCCAGTGAAAAGAACTTTAATAGAAAACCAAAGCAGAGAAGTAGCCAGTAGCCTTGTCCAATACATAGAACCAAGAAACACATTTGCTCAAAATATGTAATTCAGATCTATAGATGATGCACAAAGTGATACATGTGAAAGTTTAAAATATGTTTTAATTTATGCATGCTTGAGGTCTGAGACTAAATTATCCAGAAAAGATGTCTCTCAGGCTATCCAGCCCTGCTAATACTCCAATAAGAGAATTATTTCATCTGATAACATTTAAAACTTCTAAAAGATAAACTGGCTGCCTCTCTTTTTATTAGCTTGCAGCCCAAAAGAACAGTTCATAACCCAAAAGATTACAGTAATAACCACTTTCAAGTAGTGCAAGTCAATGAATAACTCAAACATAAATGCGCTATGATGAAAACAATTGAGGTTGCTAAGAGACAAAAATACCATGAAAAGTAAATCACTACTTTTAACATCAGTTTATTCAAGCAATGAAGTAGTATGTATTCTTGTATCACTATCTCATATATGCATACCCAAGTTTGAGATTACAGCCTGAGAATTTACAATTCAAGTGCATATATTCATAATAACAGTGTTCTTTCACAAAAAACATTTCACAGCTTGAGAAAAGGCCAGGGTTTCAGCAATAGGAATTCATGTTCTCCATAGATCCCAGTATATATCTCTGATTATGCACAAAAATGATGGACACTTTAACTCCAGTGAAAAAGTTAATAGGTCTCTCTGCCTTATGCCTGAGAAGTAATTGTCAATTATACAGCACTATTTTTTCTCAAAGAGGGAAACATTTGCTTTCAGTAACACTGATATGACACAGAATGTTTGGAAGACCCTAAGTGAAACTAAGACCTAGTGACAAACAATTGATGAATTTAAAAAATCATAAATTTTTGGGTAACATGTACGTGTATTAAAAAACATTAAACATCTAGGAGAAGAAAACTGCCACGGTATTCTCTGCTCATGTAGCTTCAATGTGAATTCTTGGGTGACACAGAAAATCACTGCTACAGTAACTTCAGGCAGAAGCCAGTTCAGATGCTCCTAGATCAAAGGGGCTGCCACTGAGCATACCTCGGTACTCTTCCACAGCCCATAATCTTTATAGATTCTGAGCATCTCACAGTGTTTAATGCACTGTCTCTCACAGGTGTTCTCCTTTATGAGATGGGGAAATAGTAGGACATTTAATTTTTCTGGTGCTGGTACAATCAGATGTTCGGGTCCCTCACCGCTGCACTGAAATGCCCTGTCCCTGCCTATATCCTTGATGTCTCCACGAAGTGCTGGGAAGGAAGAGTGATGCCCCAAAGCAGGGAGTGCCCAGAGATGAGAGAAGCCATAGCAGAGTGCCAGCTGGGAAGCCAGCTAGGGTCAACCTGTGGAGAAACACTGAAAACAGGATATATGATAAATGCCATTTCTCTCCAGGGCTGAGATGCCTCATGCAGGGTGGCAGATAAGTGCTTCTTTCCACTTTAGACTCTCACCTCTGTATCCTACAGCAGGGATGACACCTTTCTTTCTAAAGCAGAAGCAGTTTCTTCTTTTAAAACTGAATCTTTAGTCCTATGCTGCTGTTTTTGAGGAGTATCTTAGCACTTCCTCAGAATGTGGCATCCTCACATTTAATTCCCTCTTGCACCCGAGTGAATTCAGGCCTCTTTTTTCCCTGGAAACATCCTAGCTTTAAGTTATTCTTGGGTTATGATATTCTCCACCTCTCTGGGTCTTGTGCTTGCTGAGCAGCAATTCCCAATGGGAGATGGAGTAAGTTTCAGTTTCTGCCCTGATCAGTGGGGTGTGAGGAGTGGAGCTGCAACTGCTCCATGGCTCAGAGCCTACAGAATGAAATGGCAGAAAGAGTATGCCCTATAATTCTATAAACTGCAATTCACCTACACAATCTTTCAGCTTTGGTTTATCACTAATTACAATCCTCCACAAACTGAGTTATACATCATTATAGGTCATTATATTTTACCAAGGCACCAGAATTTTCCTTGAGTGACAATTTTGAACACCTTTGTGTGGTGTGGTTTTGATCACAGCGTCCCACATAGCCTGGCCATGTGAAGTGCAGGAAAATTGGCTATAATAGAGCCAGGAGATAATTTTAGACCTTTGACTTGTATGCATGGGCTGGGACCTGAGAGCCCCTTTGCAGTAAAGGCAGCCTTTGGAGAGTAATTGAGAACAGCCGTGCTGGGAGCCTCCTCCACTCCCACATGGGCTCCCACCTTAGGCACAAAGTTAAATGCCTCAAGTAAGGAGGGCGAATGTTGCCATTTTTATTAAGCTTATTAGAAATGACAAAAAGGCCAAACCATCATGTGCTGATGCCCTAGCAACCTTTTAATGTAGTGCTCTTGCTGTAACAGCAGAGAATTTAATCCCATAAGATTCCTCCCACTGTTTGACGAGAGAAAGGTTAGGAATAGATGAGAACAAATATCCTGAGATAACAAAATCTTCAGGATTTTTCACTGTATTATTCCTCAAATAGTGAAAAGCTACATGGAAAGCCTGAAGTTAAATATTTCAAATCTCCTTTTTGATGGTGGAAATTAACCCCTTCATGAAAAGCACAACCCAGGATTCACTTTGGCTCCTCAGTGTGTGTCTCAGCTGCAGGACTCATCACTCAGCAGCAACTTAGCTGCTTTTTGAGACACAAGGCATGTTTATGAAGTGTTGAGTGGCTGCTGATGCCACTTATGGTCACAGGTTTATTAACTTCTCTCAAGTATCTCTCTCAAGGGGTTGGGGTGTTTCGACTACCTTCACTTGAAATGGCCGTGGACAAATGACTTTTTAATTCTACAGTTTTGTTCCAATACATCTGGATGCAAAAATACATGGATCTTTACTGAGGCTTTAGAATGGGGCTTTGGTAACTTTATGTAAAGTAAGGCTATAAGGCAACTTGAGCTAACACTAAATATGTTAGTGGGAAACTGGAAGGTATGTGCCCATCCTAGCAGGGTCTCCTCACACCCAGAACTAATTCAACTTAGCTCAGCTGATGAGTAGGTGATTTTCCAAAGGAAAGTCCAAATGGGAATCGAGATTCTCATTCCTATTGGTCTCCTAAAAGATCTTGTCACTTATGGCATACTTATGCTATGCAGCTTCTGTTAAAGGTGCTATAGATTACGTTCTATCATCAAAATTTCTGGTTGTTCTTCAGCCAACTTTTTGAAATAGAGCTGTGGAAGTGCAGAGGTTTGTTTAGAATATCTTATCTGAGATGCTGTTACATTTCTTTAGTTTATAGCAGTAATTTTAGGAAAAATTCTTGTTTTGAGGAGAGCAAGCCTACAGCAAATATGCAACCAGTATAGGAAAAGAATGCATAGGTAAAAAAACAAAAATAAACACTTCCCATCTATTGTTAAAATGGATAAAAAGCATGTAATATTTTTCCTCACATGGATTAAAAGACATTAAATTAATGAGTGCACAAGGAAGAATGATTACCATTGTAATATATTCACAATTGCTTTGCCAAAACATTTGCATGACTTGCAGTTTCATTTGACTTTAAAATATTACATCTGTCTCATGCTCACAATTGGATTTATACCTTTGGTTTTTTACATTTGAACAAGAAAATCCAGACATGTTTTGAAACTGCTGTAAATGTTCAGTGGTGTCCAATTGCCTGGCAGGTCCTCTAAAGCAGACTTGTGGCTCAGCTCTGAAGAACTGCAGGCAGAAATGACAATCATTTAACTTGATTTTGCTAACAATCAGGAAAGCATTAATTATTAAATTCTGAATAGTCATCTAGTCCTGTTGTCATATTATCCTGTTTCAGGTCTGAAGTACTTTTTTCTCTGTGCAACTATTTCCTTAGGTCTTTGCCAGAATTTTTTAATGAAGTATCCCTGCCAGAGGCCCAAGGCGGGCATTCCCAGCTCCCTCAGCTCAGCTCACCCTCTCTGCTAGGGTGGGACTTTGCCATACTCTCTGTAGAACAGGGCAACTTCTTCAAATAAATGGAATAGAAACCAGTTTAATCTGAAATTAAGTTTCCCTGAGTTTTAAAATAGTGTTAAAATATTCCCACTTCATTCCAACTTTATTTCAGCTGTTGGGTTGTTTTTTTTTTTTTTTTTGTTTGTTTCTCTCCTCTTCATTTGGTCATGAACTAAAGAGGCATTATTCATACAGCTGTACATTTTAAGTGACTCGTACATTTTACAGTGCATATAACAACACTGAGGATAAAGACTTCTGTCTGTAATCTTTTCTAAACATTTTATCATGCTCTGTTTATAAAATCCAGTCAAGGAAAATAATCCAGAATTTGGATATTACATTTCCAGGCTAAATCATTACAAATATCTCTGAGTTCGCAGGTGCAATTCCTAAAATCCCTGGAAATTAAGACACTTACTCTGGGCCACACAAATAGCCCAAAGGGAATTCTACATTATTTTTCTGGGGATTGGCATAGCACTGAGTCATTTGTGTTTCCTTTGCTGTAGGAAGCCTAGAAATTTATGCAGATAAAACTTCAAGTGCACTTTATCAAATTTGTTTTTGTGAGGTATGGCTCTGGGAAATCAGCCAAAGCAAACAGCAAACAGCAATTGATTTACACCTAATTTTTACTAATGCTCTCTGTTTTTTTTTAATATATTATAAATCTTCCTTATTTTATTTTCTGCAATGTCATGATTTGGACTGGAGCACATTCCTAGTTAGTTTGGCTCCTAAAGTGCACAAAGCAACAGCCTTTCATCTTATTCTACAAAAAGATGGTTTATTATCTAGATTTTCAAGCAAATAGAGGCTGGTGATGCATAGAAGCAGCCTCATACATTTCTGTATTCTTGTTTTATCTTTCACTGTAGAATTTCCATGATCAACAGCTTGATTTATATATCTCAGTTGCTGTTCTTTTCCTTTACAGGCAAAAACTATATTTAAAGACTCTGTTCACTTCAAGTGTATTATGGCCTGCACAGTTCTATCTGTGGGATTACATCCGTGGTTTAAATTGTCAGATGAAAAAACATTTAACAAAGCACTAGAAAAACAAATTCAAGCATATTGAAGCCTCTGTCAGCTTGTGAAACTTCTCATTTGGGTAAGGTTTTTATAAAAAGAGAAGTCCACATTCATATTTTCAAAAATACGAGATGATTAACTGAAATGTAAGCATAGCCTGTAACTCCTCCAAGGCACCATGCAAGCAGAAGGATGAGGGATAGGTCTGCCAGAGACATTTCTACTTAATCATGGGTGAGTCACGGCACTTTGCTCTTTCTCCATTCTTGGTTATAGACAGTAGAAAATCTGGACCTCATAAATACTTGACAGGCCTAGTAATATTTTCTTGTAATCCTCTCTTCAAAGTGGATATTGAGTAGAGCACAGACAGAGTCGGGTGAATTTTTCACATTAATTTTTCTTTAAAAAATATTAATGTTTTTTCAAATTTTATTGTATTTTTCATAGGAATAACTGCAACTTTGTACATAGAAGTTTTACTATGACCTTACCAGCAATCTTTTCTCCCCCTAAATGCCAAAGACAAGCCAAAACCAGATTTGTATGGATTGCATATTTTGCATCTCAGAATTTACATCATGATCTGCAAGACTCACCTAATCTTGAAGGATGATTTGCTTGTGTAAAATAACATTAAAATTAGTAACCAATTATGAAGAGTAAATTTATGATTTTTTTCCTCAATAAAAGATTTTCAGAACATCAAAAATGCTCACCCACATTGAAGAACTATAAACATTTGAAATGTAGCAGATCTGCAAAAACATGCAGAGCATGAAAGAGTTTCAAGAAATCTGCTGAAAATTCTTCTGAAAAGCACTGAATGCTTTATCAATTGGGAAAATGAGGAACAATAAAGAATATTTAGTTAAATCAGACTTTTGTACAATCTTGTCATCGGAAAGCCGAATTGTTGCATAAAATCAGTGGCAACAAATGTGTTCTTATCACTCAGTGCTTGAATTGAGGTAGTTGTGCATCATTTACAAGTCTGTGTGCTGAAAAACCAGGGCTGAGCTGCTGCCTCAGCCAAGTGAGGAAGTTCTCTGATTCTGCTCCTGTAAAGACCCTGTGCAACCCTTCTTGCAAGAGGCTGGTGTGGGGGAGATGGTAAGGAAGCACTAAGGTACATACCAATAGAAGACAAATGAGTCCTTCTTTAATTCCTCTTTAAGAAAGTAATTTTACATCCTAGTGGATATCCAGCCAGGGGAAAATTGCTATTATCTGTCTGTCTTCACTTTGTCCAGATTGAACTATCTGTCTGGCTTCACTTTGTCCAGATTGAACTAGCTGATTTGTGCAAGTTCCTGAGTGTCAACAACTGACTCAAGACAGGAGAGGAAAAGAGCCATGAAAAAGCATTGGAACAGAGCCTGCGGGCCTGAGTGCTGCTCCTAGCACATCCAAAGGAGAATGCATGAATGCTTTAATGAAGTTTTAATATGCACTATTGGAAGGTTCTTTCTTAGCAAAACGAGCATTTCAAACTCCTTTAATAAAATAAAAACAAACGTACAATGTCCTACTAAACACCAAGGAATCTGTAGCTAAGTCTGCAAATGTCCATGTGCTTGTGCGCATGGACGCTCATACTAACACATGGACAAAGCTCAGAGGTTCCCTTCAGTCTCTTCACACTCAGAACTGAGAAATCTCTGAAGAATCTTGTGGTTGATGACCTGTTTTCAGTGCTGCTAAGTGTACAGAGCACTCAGAGCACAGCATTCAAATTGCCTTCTGTGTGACAGGGAAAGGACGTTGCTGTACAGAACCTTCTCAACATGCTCACTGCTTAAGAAAAGGCAATGATCTAGAAGTATTTTAGAGGTGGCAATGTTGTATGTGTACTTGGAGTCAGAGAGTCCTTCTCGAGAAAACCATCTCATCTAGTGAGCAAAGGCATTATGGACTTGAGAAACTGTGATGAGATCAGATCTCTGCTCTTGAGTCTGCATTTATATTTAATGACACCTACTGCTGTTTTGAAGACTACAAAAGGATAAAAAATATGTCATTCAGACTAAAGAGGTCACCTCTCCTGAAAGGGGGTATTGCTGTAGATTTTATTGAAGAAGCTCTTACACTAAGATTTTGGACAGATATTTACTTTGCAACCAAGTCTTACTGCACATTGTTTTCTGCAAAGTGCTCATTGCTTCATCTGTTCCAGTAGAGACTCCTACACTCTTCTGAAAAATGCAGGATGAGGGAGAAGGATGCATGCAGACCTTGCAGAATTACTTCAAGAGTACAGGATATTTGCAATCTGCAGCTTCCTAGTTTACTGACTACAAGTCAATTGTCACACTTTGCATGAGACAATTGTCATATTTGCTTTTCTTTCAGGAGATAGTGTAATGCTTGAGAAAATGCACCAATCTTTGCTCCTAATATGACTGTTACTATGACCTATGTGTTATTAATTTTCATACTGATCTGGTATTATTTAATCTTTATACCTGGTTTTACATTTTTCATATCGTGTTCACATACCCTCACACCTTTTGATTACATAGATAAGATGGGTTGACATTTTGATAGATCACTGTATCATATGCTTTCTTTTCTATCTTTTAACTTCAGAAATTAGTTTCTTCTGTCTGCAGCATTGTGAGATTCTGGTAATGTACTGGTGTGTGTCAGACTCACAGCTCAGCCCTAGTCAGCCCTACTCAGCTGCTCAGCTGTAACTGGAGAGGAGAGAGAGTACGAAGAGCAAAAGCAAAATCTCATGGGTCAAGACAATGACAGTTTAGTAAGTGATGGAAAGATGAAAAGACAAAGAAACAAAACCTGAGTGATGTAGGCATCAAGGTGACCAGCAGTAGAGCAACGACCCATGAGTCTCCAAGCAATGCTACCTCCCACAAAGCCCCCTCCCCTCAGGTTTATTCCTAAACATGTTACATAGCTTGGAATATCCCTTTGGGCAACTGCAGTCTGTTGTCCTAACTGTGTCCTCTTTCAGCTTCTTCCCCACCTCCAGCCTACCAGCTGTTGGGGAAGAATGCAAAAAAGAAAAGGAAGTCTTGATGCTGTGCAAGAACTGCTCAGCAATAGCCAAAGCACTGATGTGCTATCAACATTGTTTTAATCACAAATTCAAAACACAGCACCATTCAGGCTGATAGGAAGAAAATTAAGTCCACAATTAACAGCCAAACCCAGCACACACTGTTAGTATTATCCAATTATAATATGAATATTTGAAATAAAACAACCAGAAGATACACTGTGAGGTATTTCAGCACCACCCCCCACCATATGTGAGTCAAAAAAAAAAAAAAAAAAAAAAAAAAAGC
>VZUI01043316.1:0-73958 GCA_013401135.1 Cettia cetti
ATTTTATTTTATTTTATTTTATTTTATTTTATTTTATTTTATTTTATTTTATTTTATTTTATTTTTTCATTTCATTTCATTTCATTTCATTTCATTTCATTTCATTTCATTTCATTTCATTTCATTTTTTTATTTCATTTTATTTCATTTTTCTTTCTACAGCCTGTTTCTTGGATGGGATGTACGGCTGCTTGTGTCTACTTAAAAATCAGAGTAAAAAACTCATAAAGAGGAAATCATCCATAGTTTCTACAAATGTACAGAACCAATAAAAACATTAAGCTTGGAAATGTGCATAAAGTTGGGTCTTGATAGAGTTTTCCAGCTGGGAACCTGCCATTTGCAGATGTTTTGGAAGCACTTTCCTAGTTGCTACTAAACATTTTTTCTTAAAGAAATAAGAGGAAAAAAATCCAATTTAATACAAACTAGTTGCTCAAATGAAGGGGAAGTGGTGATGAGAGTTACCTAAAACATACTGGTTAGGAGATAAGCTTGTGAACTTTGCAAACAGCACATAGAGAATGGTATTAAAGCTCAGCGGAGTTCTCACCCTTGTTTTAAAACTGCTTGACTAATTAAGCATCTCCATTTCCTGTGGCAGCAAGGCATTTCATTCCCACCCTACACAAGTTTTCAGATCTATCTGTATTTGCTGTCCTTCACTATTTCTGTAGTTATTTTGAGGCTGATATTTTTGTTTGGCCATCTCTCAGTGAAGAGGCAAGCTTTCAATTTATTGAAATTAATCTTGGTGTGTGGAAGATTAAAGCATGGAATTGATTTGAGAGAAGTGCTTTGAAGCCATAAAGTACAATCTGTCTTTCATTTACATTTCAGACCTTACCTCACCCTGTATTTGAAAATATTTACTCCACAAATTCTGTCTATCTCCAAAAAATGCCCAGGTACTAGATTTAGATGTAAGTGGACCATCATTTTCTGCCTAAAACATAAGGACATCTTAAATCTTAATCTCCAACTTGGCACATTTATGGAAGTCCTGGTGCCCCAGCTTCTGCAATGGGACATTCACCCAGATAAAGATCTGCTTGTTGTTCTCTTATGTCTCCTCTCAATGATTTGAAGTTCTTGTTCCTCTCCATTAACAGCACAATTAGAACACCTGGTCTGATTACAGCACTCAAAGACAAAAAGAGAAACTCAGATTAATTTTTTTTTTTTTTTAACAGAAGAGGATATAAACATACAAGTTTTACTTTGCAGAAGGTGTCAGCAGTAAAATCCCTGCAATTCCCCAGCTGTCCTCAGCCCCTTCTCCTAAGCACGGATCAGAAATGGCTTCTTCCCTTTCCTGGGAAAATTCCCCAGCTGCAGCCCTGAGGGCCTTTCTGGTTCTCTGTGATTATTCAGCTATTCTGTGCTCTTCTCAGCTCTTCCATGCATGAAAAGCAAAGCTGGGACATGCACACACATTCATAGTAGAAGTAACCTCAAACCTATGACCAAGTCATTAAACCAACTGATTTAACAAACTCATTATCATCTCAATTCTGAAGGGGGAAAACTGATGACCTCTAATTATGTACTTTAGACAATGCTGTTCTAACTAATTAACGAATGTTTGTACAGTGCTTTGAGACCCTTTTCTAACAAGGAAGGCTAATATGTTGCTATGTATAAATGATAGAATTGATAATTTAGAAAATACAGAAGTACAAAGCCAAGTTACCCTTATCATTTCATCAAAGCCAGGTTTAAATATCTTCTTATGACTGCTTGCTTAATTAGATAAGATGCTGAATTTAATTAATTCATCAAACCTAATTTGAAAAGATCTCTCAATTCGGTTAGAGCTTATCTTATGCTTATTATTCCTATTTGTTGCATCGAGCCTTTAATATGACTATTTTGTTATGATATTAATGATAGCCTTAATTGTGTTCTAATTTACAACATTTACTCAGATGGTGGCACTTTCCTCATTTTTTAAGTGTCAAGCATGTGAAAATCAATCATAATTTAATTTAAGGCAGGGAAGTTACTCTTTTACCCCTCTGTCAAGTCAGGTACAGGTTATCTCTTTCCCCACAAGTGTAATTTGGGTTTGCAAAGTGAAATTATTTCACGGGAAATCATGTTGAGTTTCTGAAGTTCCATACTTGGAGAAGTGTTGTGACAATGATCATCTGGACGCTCTTTCAGGAATGTTTAACTAAGTTCTAAGGTTTGAGGCTGAAGTTGGTATTTCAACTATATAATTCATTTGAACACATCTCTGTGTGTGATGCTCCAGCTTGTTGTACCAGTCTGAAATTTCTTGAAAGTTACAAAAGAAAGAATTACTAGGGAAGAACCTAAACTGAAAAATTTGCTGCATATTTTAACCAGTTAGCAGGACCTTTTTTTGGCCATGTTTTTACATTCCTGGAGATACTCCACACAGAGAGCAGAGATCAACTGATTGCTTAGAATCAAGATTTCCCTAGAAATTATTTACTTGTTCTGTAAAACTTGTTCCATTGTCATGCAAACTGTGCTGCTGATAGAGACATTGCTAATTAAGTCTGGAGGAGCTCCTGTACTTCTGTGAGAAACCATCAACATGCTGTGTAAATCAAATGCTTTCTTACTCTTCCAGGCAGTGGTTTTGCAGAAGTGACCTTGCTCACAATTGCTCTCTCTTCCTTTTTTCATTTGCCTGTTTGCAGCCCAGCTTTCCAGTGCACAATTAAATATCTTTTTTTTTTTTTTTCTGTTTTCCCTCAGAACGACTATCGGAAGTTATCTATGCAATGCAAGGACTTTGTCGTGGGGGTGCTGGACCTGTGCAGAGACACTGAAGAGGTGGAAGCGATTCTGAATGGAGATGTGAACATCCATCTGTGCCCTGAGCACCACCGGCCAAGTTTGAGCAGGATTAAACTTGCTATTAAATACGAGGTCAAAAAGGTAAGCTCTTCCTTTGGGCTCCTGGGGAATATGTCTCCACATTTAATTGTGCTTCCTTGATGCCACCTGAAAAATAAACAAAAGGTAGATTTCAATGGGACCAGGACTGGCCCTAGAGTTTTTAGCAACTTGTGGCTTGATTTGCAGTTTCTCACATCCTTTAATATGGAGAAGGTTATCTGCAAAGTGAAAAATAAATTCTTCTAGAAGTATTTGAAACAACAATTCGGCCTTACAGAAGTGTGTTGTGTGAATGGAAAATGTTATTCTGGCAAATTCTAGGCCTGGGTGGTCCCAATTAATTGCTTCTACAATATGCATTGATGGAAACTGGGCTCCTGCTATGGGACTCAAAGAGTGTTCCAAATTTTCAAGCTAACATCTGCTCTCTCTTTCTCCTCCCAAGCCCACCACCTGCTTCATTTTGCCTCTTGACTGTGCTACTGTGCTGGAGAAGGTCTTTTCCTGTTATGAAAGCCATTAATTAAAGAGAATCTTAAAACATATTTGAAATTAAATGCTTTCATACAGGAGCATGTAGTATGGAGCCAAATATTTTCTCCTAGGATGTTGTGTCTCTGCTTTGTTCCATCACCAAAACCAAGCTGAACATCATCAGTTCACTCTCAGTCAGATGTTCAACAAGCTGGGTCAAGTTTAGTTATTGGAAGTATTGCTTTGGTAACTGGAGGCCGAACTTGCTCTGGTGCTCTTTCAGAAAATGAATTAATCTAAAAGACACAGAGAGTGCCTCATCATGGAACACTGCCCAGTGATCCGTGGTCCAGGAATCATCAGTCACAGAATCACAGAACATTCTGAGTTGCAAGGGACCTTCGTCAGAACCTGGAGCCTTTTCAGTGTCTGAATTCTCCTGAGCTACTTTGCTCACTTATCCCTCTAAAAATCATCCTTTTGATACCAAGACCACGAGCTGGAGTTGCTGTGCCTCTCTGAGCACTTCCACCCTGGCTTACCTGGTTACAGAGGGACATTCTCCCATTTCTTACCCTGTCTATATGTGCAACTTTTCACAATGCATGAACATTGACCTAAAGCACCTGTGGGAGGTCATGCACAGTTGATCTTCTCATGTATAAATATCTTTCTAAGCCCAGGAAAGCTGAGCATCCTTTCTGGATCACAGCACCTTGTTGCACACTGGTAGGAACTGTTACACTAATTACAGGATATGAATAGGAGCATTCAGCATTCTGGTGATCACTCTCAGGTCAGCACTTTTCAGCACATTCCTTTCAGCAGCCCGTGTGTGTCTGTGTGTAAGATGAATATTCAGCTGCTTACTCAAAAGCAAGTTAGTTCACTCTGTGGGAGACAGAGGCACACTCAGATAAATGGTTTTGGGCTTTGGCAGTGACCAGAGGATAGACTGGTATTGGTCACACCTGCTGAACAAAGGCAGTCTGTTATGGTAACAGGGTAATTAATTCCTTAAGAGACAATGCGTTTCAGGTGCGAGCTTTTTATTCAGTTGAGAGATATTTAGGTTTATGTGTACCAGTCCTGTGGTTTGAAATCCATTTTCATGTTAAGGAAATCCTATAATGGAGAGGGGTCAGAGGGAGGGTGAAGTATTATGCATGTTTCATAAACTGATTCTTGGATAGATTCTTCAAATTTCAAGTCACTTTTTCAAAGCTAATGACTCATCCTGATTAGACCTTGTCCAGTTCTGGGCTCCTCAGTACAGGAGAGACGTGCAGCTCCTGTTGATGGGTCCAGCAGAGAACAAAGATAATTAGAGAACTGGAGCATCTTTCTTATGAGGAAAGACTGAGGGATGTGAGCCTGTTCAGACCTGAGAGGAGACCTCGTCAGAGTCTGCAGGGAGGGTGTCGAGAGGATGGACCAGGCTGTGCTCAGTGTTACAGGCAACAGGACGAGAGACATCAGACAGAAACTGATGCCCAGGAAGTTCCACCTGGATATGAGGAAGAATTTTTTTACTGTTGATGTGACCAAACACTGGAACAGATTGCCCAGAGAATGTGGAGTCCCCTCACTGGGGTTATTTAAGAACTGTCCAAACATAATCTTGCACTACATGCTCTGGGATGACCCTGCCTGTGCAGGATTTTTAAGCAAAACAACTTTAGAGACTTCAGAATGGTCTGAAAAAGAAATGTTTTAAAAAGGTGTTAGTGGTTATGAGTTATT
This sequence comes from Cettia cetti, assembly GCA_013401135.1. Taxonomy (NCBI): domain Eukaryota; kingdom Metazoa; phylum Chordata; class Aves; order Passeriformes; family Sylviidae; genus Cettia; species Cettia cetti. Next base: position 5,092 of record VZUI01043316.1, read on the forward strand.
TTTTCATTAAGTTCATATCCAGACTAAATATTTGCACTTGCATAGGAAATGTTAAGAAATATTTGATGTTTCAAAAAACTATTTCTATCATTAGCTTCTTAATCCACATTTCCATATTAATACCAAGTGCCTACAATAGGCTTTCTTTGATGAAAAATTTCAGAGAACCATGAAACGCATTGAAAATTATTATTTAATATCCATTATTTTACTTTTACAGCTGCTGGTGCAGTCTGTATTTCATCACATTTTTATTTCTAGAGTCTGGGAAAGATGTCAAGGACTCCCACCCTCAGACAGAAGGGCAATTGCATCTTCAGAGTTTCATCAGGTCTTTGCAAATCTTTTAAAATCTTCCTTGCTCTTCCAAATTTCTTTGTTACTTCACTGTCCTCATACAGTGCAGTTACTGCAGCTGCAGCTGTCTAAGGAAAATCTTGTATTCACATCAGGGCTGAAGCCTTCTTACCTCCTCAGCTCAGTAAACCTGCAACCTACAGCAGGTTTTTTGCCCCCAGTTGTCTGTCTCTGCATTTTTCCTTCTGTGCTTCCAATTAAATTCCCCTGTTACCTTGCTCATTTTCAACCTCAAAAAAGCTGTGGTTCAAATCCTCTGGTCAAGTGAAAGGATAGGGCTTGATTGATCATTATCTTTTTTCCTAATTTACAAAGTTGATGTCATTCAAGAGAACATCAAAATTTACAGGCTTTGCTTGTTGGTCTCTTTTTTCCTTTTCTTCTACAAATCATGCTACTAACACATATGAGATGATGGTGATCTTAAGGCTCTGATTCAAGGACTTTCTATAAAAGATATTTGAAGAATTATGAAACTCTACTTTTACATATTTTGCAGCAAGGAGAAACCCAGAATTACAGTAGTTTACAAGGTTGTTTATAAAAATGCTATATTGCTGTTATTCTTCACACTTTTTGAAGGAACTAAATGATCACTCTGTATCCCAGGGTTTTTGGAAAAAATTCACTCAAATGTGCTCTGCCCAAGTTTTCCAGAGGCATTTTTCCATTTAGATCAACTGTCTTAATGATTCCTTGAAAATCATTTAAATGGCAACAGTTTGTCAAGAGCAGAAAAAACAATTTTCAAACACTTAAACATTTACTGAGTCCTGCATTCTTTCCAAGAACTAAACTTTTAGCCCATGTTAGGGATTGTTGCAAATTTACCATTGTCTCCTCTGGTTTCTTTAGTGATGCTTTGCACTTGCACACTTCAGGCAAGAAGAGATTTCATTCTCCTGCAGCACTGCAGGGCCTGGGGCACAGGGAGGGGGAGGGCTGGGTGCAGGAGGAGCAGCCAAGCACTCTGATGATGCTGCAGCCTGACTCTCCAGCTGTTCACTTGGGCACTGGAGCAGAGGCTGGGAACGCTCACAGTGAGAGCAAACTCTGGTGGAGTCCAGCAGCCACTCATAGAAGTGGCAAAATAAAGAGCAGCATTGAGGTGAAACAGGTGATTTAGGTGGATTATAACCCAAAGTGGCTGGAGTTGCTAAGTTGAAGTTCTGACCCCAAGGACTATGAGCTCTGTGGGCCATGGATACCCTCAGCTGCTCCTCATGCAGGTCAGCAACATCTGAAAGCTTACTGTGTTCTTGACTGAAAATTTTATAGTAATTTTTTTTTTGTTTTCTTGAAAAATTCAAACGGATTTGTTTTCACCCAGGTATTTGAAATGTAAGGGTAGCACACATTTTTTTCTGTGTGTGAACTCATTTCTAATTAAGCCAGAATATGATTTCTGCTTTTGAGAGGCAGAGGTGCAGAGTTTGGAACTACCCTTGGACAGCCAATGGTGAGAAAATTAGAGTTTTGATGTCTCACAACAAAACCATTTTGCTGCTGTATATCATCTGCACAGATGCCTTCATATTTTATGTTCTCATTTTAGTCTGTACCAATATGATCCTTTCTTGTTTCTCTCTAAGGCTGGCAGGGGACTTGTGTCAACATTTACCTTTAGGTGTAAAGCTGTGTCTCCTCTGTAGGTGTGAAGCTGTAGGAGGTGACATTCATTTCCCTTCTTTCCCAATGGCAAAACTATCATTGCTCTATTCTTTTAATTGCAAATGTTGAGTGCCCATCTCTGTCTTCTCAGCAGCTCTGTTCATAACCACCACAAAGCAAGAGCACCTTTCTCTTTCACGAGTTTTAACTTAATTAACAGTAAGACACACAAATTGGGTTGGGAAAAAAAAAATAATTAAACAGAACACCAGATGGCTGTGTAAATTGTATTTAAGAGAGAGCTGGAACAGGAACTTTTTTCATAACTATATTATTAATAATTAACATATGGAGGATGCTCTGAAGAGAATACTCAGGGCTGCATTAGATTATAACTTTTCACTGTGTTGGTCACACAACTCAGATACTTGAGGGCATGAGAAGTCCCAGCTCTCATTAACTGCTGCAGCAGCCTGAATGGGAGCTGGGGAGGGTTAGTCCCTGAGTGGGGAAGAGAACCAGCCCTGCCTGTGCTGAAGAGACACTTTGCCCCCCAAAACCTGCAGTAACAGACACTGCCCCAAGCAGAGCATCCTTTAGAAGGTTGTCTGGACAGTTTGGGTTTTGCCCAGGAAGCACAGGAAAATGGTGGAGACCAGAGGGCAGGAGAAACCCAGGAGTGACAGTGCTGCCACTGTGAGGGCAAGGAGTGCATCTGTGCCACATGCCAAGGTGGGTGAGACCTGTGTGCTCTCAGTTTGCAGCTTTCCTGCAGAATCCTGGGGCTGCCCTGGGGAGGGACTGCTGCAGGGGAAAGGGGAGAGGGCACACCAGGGACTTCACACCAATGCAAAATTACATTTGGGTAACCCAAATGAAATTATTCACATCCACAACTTGAGTTTAGGAATTTCTTGTAGGACAGACATTGATCTTTCAGTGCCCCAGAGGCTGTAACATGCACGGATATGGCTTGGAACAGGACAGGGTAATGGTTTAGCATCTGATGAGAAGCCTCAAGAAGAACTCCTCAATCAAAAGGCCTTTCAGAAAGTTACATTTTCGTTTCTGTAATCCCTTATTCATTTTTTTCCCCACTTCTTAGTTTCAAGATTATTTGACTGAGGTCAAAAGGCTTGGACAGTGGTGGTGGGAAGAAATATCTCTTCTCTCAAGGGAAAGCCAGTGAATACTGTAAAATATAATTTAATATCAGTGGAAACACTGTGGTCATTCTGTACTCTAAAGCTTATCCATGTGATTTTTCTTTTTCCATTTTTAATTGCATGTTGCAGATGTTTTGACAGAGGTTGGAAAGGGAAGGAATTACTTCCTCACAAAATGCATTTCTATATCTGAGTATTTCATTAATAAAGTTCCTTTCTCCCACTATAATCTATGACTCTGATTATTTCCTTTTTCCCAGATGTTTTAATTTCTTTTCTTTTCCTTGATGAATCTCATTTTGTGATTTCCTGCACATCTATCTATCCATCCCCTTAAGGTTTCAATGAATCATTTCTCCATCCTGAATATTGTCTGCAATATTCCCAGTTTACTGTAATATGCAGACTTAATTGTTTTCATTTGCAAAGTGTCACAGGGTCTTAAATGTCCATCAAGATACAGACAAGTAAGCACAAGAACACATCTAAACCGTTGTGTGGATGTACATCACAGATGAAAGGGCTTAGAATTCTCTTTATTAATGATTATTAATAAAATTCCCATAGAAAAGAACACTTAATATGGTTTGCTACAAACCTGACCTTAGCTGACTCCAATTTTGTCTTTGCCTAATTCCCCACAGACAATAGACCTGTTAAGGGGCATTTGGGATGGAAAGTCAGACATGGATGGGTAGAACCCTTTAAATAAATACAAATAAATCAGTATTTCAAGTTATTGAGGGTCTTTTCCCAAGTGGTGTTCAAACGTGGATCTCCATGGGTGCTGTCCCAGGGTGAGGCTCTCCTGTGTCAGCTTCTTGGCACACACCTGTGGATGTCTGCATTAGGGCACCTTTTTGGGACTCTACACCTGATGGAGTCTCATCCTATGAGTGAGTCTGTCTCCCCATCAGCCCTGCTGGGAATAAATCCATCTGGACTAGAGGCATCTGAGCTCGAGCACCAGCCCAGTTTCTTCACCATGTAGCCAAGGGGAAATATCTCCTGGCTCTACTGGGGGAGGAAGAGGCTATGGTGTTTTAAATCTCTCCTTCTGTGCCCTCTGTGGCCAGGTTTTGAGATACCAAAGGGACATTGTTGTTTGGTGGTTTTTTATTGTGGCATGTTGTCAGATGAATAATTCAATAATAAGGATTTTCAAGTGGTTTTGATTTTGCACAGATATGAAAATCCTGGAATCTTAAAGGCTGGGACTTGCAATTCAGATTCACGTTTTCAGATAAATAATTCAGTGATAAGATTTATTCAGATATGTAAAAAGAGGAGAAATCAGACAGTAACAATAAATTTCTTCAGAAAACATGCAGCCCACTAGAAGAAGAAACTGCAGTTTTCCAAAGAGCCAGCCACCTTATTCCCTACCCTAGAGAAGAATGCTGAACCCAAAAAAGCCCTATCTTTGTCTCAGGAAAGTCAAATTATAAAGAAACTTAAGGCAAAGCAAGGTTTAAACTGAACCAATCAAAGAATTTGTGTAAACTCTACATTTTCTAGTTATACATATCAGATTTGCCTTTTCATTTCATATGGTATAGAATTAACAGAACAACGAAAGTCTCTTCCACTATTATTATTAACTCTGCCTTTCCAGTCAGCACTGAAGAACTTTAGTGTCAATGGGCAAACTGCATTTGCAGTGGTCTTGGCAGTTTTATTTGCCCTATTATTTTTGTTTTCTATTAGACTGATTTGTTTTAATTGGGTTTAAGCTGAGCCTGGCCAAGGGCTGTTTCCACCCAGGTCCCTCATCCCAGCAGGATCATGCCACGCCCTTTACAGAGCAGAGGCACACGGGGCTTTGGGGCAGCCACACCAGCACTGGGATGACCTGCCCTGCCCTGCTTCTGCTCCCTGGCACCTTTGCAAAGTGAGAGCCCAGTCCTGTTCATGCACTCACTGATTTAGCAGATCTGCCCCAAACACTCCTGGTTTTATGGAGCAGAATGAGTCACAGGAAGGAGATGTGTCTTTAAACTGGAGTTATGTGAAGGTTTTAAGTGTTCAAAATTATCATTTTGTACTGGATAACACAGGTAAACCAGCAAATGGATCCAGATATTGGATTTCAGTAAAACTGAGGAATGTGTGAATATCTTGGGTTTTCATGTATTTGCACTCTGTCAAATAGCTCGAATAAAAAAGATATTTTGGTTCAGAAGGAAGCAATGTGAAAGATTTTGTGAAAGGTGCAATTTCTTACTAAAACTGTTCAAAATATTTGTGGGTTTATGCCCTAGAAGTAACTCAGAGACTGAAGCTGCACAGTTGGTTTGTTTCCTGATAATCCTGGCTCATCTGGGCCCTGCTTACAAATACAAACCTTTTCCCTTTGCTACAGGTTTAAAAACATTGAAGTTACAGACAGCAGGTCTGAATATTCACCAAGCCTGTCACAAAGCCCATCTGCAGGATGAGCAAGAACCTCATGAATATTTGTGTGATGCCATTAGACAGTCAAATGAGCCCCAGAGACAGAGGGAAAGCTGCAGCAATCCTCAGGGCAGGGACATTTCCTTGTTCTCTGGGTGTCTGCAGCAATGTCCCAGAGGACCTTTTGTCACGCACTGTTTCCTTTTATGCCGTGGTTTGATCCCATTGAAGCAAGACTTGATTTGCTTTCATCTGGGAAAATCTTTCTTTTGCATCTGGACAATGGAATTTGGACCTAGTTTTACTTTCTCTTGTAAGGTTAGTCTGGTGCAAAGTGCTCTTAAAACAGGGCCCATGGCCATGGGTAGAATTTAACTATTATTAGAGCAGGGGTTTTTTTGTGAAAAGATCCCAGTGTCACAGCATGGATCTTTGGGTTGGAACTTCACTTGTTGTTTTTAATTCATTAGCAGTAGGGCATATATTTTTCTATTTCCTTCTTAATCTTTCTGCAGTTTTATTTGCCTCTGTTACAGCCACAACAGCAAAGAGTGAACCAAGTTCCAGCCATATTTACCCTCCCACAATTTCAACTGTCAGAATTTAATAGCACATGCATTTGCTAAAAGCAATTTTTTTTTCACACTCCAGAGCATGAAATAAATGCATAATATAATCTAGAATATCCTATCTGCTTCTGCTAAGGTCTCAGAATAGTTTCTGCAAAACAAAGGGCTCTTTGTTCACTTGGAGGTTCACAGAGCAGAGTACAACAACATGGAGATAAGGAAAGGCTTCTTCTCTCTGGTCTTTCCCTGCACTGTCTGTTTTCCAGCAAACTTCAGTAATTCCCACTGAGCTCTGTAATCTTCTGCTCAGCATCAAGTGAAACAACTTTGTAATGCATCTTTGACTAGATAAAAAAAAAATGTTTTGACACATTTTCCACCTTTTTTTCCACCCCCAAAAATGTATGTTTCAGTTCAAGAGAAGTATTTTATTCAGTGTAAATGCAGACCCTTTATTTAGGCTTCAAGTCTTAAAAATGCCTAAAATACAAAAGGAATCTTCAAAAGGGAAAAGTGTTATAAAAGCAAAGAAACTATATTTTGTTTTAACACATTCACTGATATTTTTTCCCCTGTCATTTGCATGTGGGCATATGTTTATCTCTTAATTCATCTGATCCTCTTTGGTGAAATGGCAGTGTATTTTTCACCTTTCAGGGGAAGAGCAGTAATATCCTGCTATGACCTTTCCCTGAGGTTTTCCATCCCTGCCAGTGTTTGCTGATACTCCCACAGTCTTCAGCGACCTGCTGAAAAAGGATGATTTCACTTCTCCTTTGGTGAAGGCTTTGCTGGGAGAACCACAGCACTGCCTGTGCAGCAAGCCCAGCTTTCCCTCCTCCCTCCCTCTGGTTTTGCTCAAGCACAGCAAAGCTGCCAAGGAAACCTCAATTCCCCTTCCAGACCAGCCCTGGCTCTGTTCCTGCTGGGAACATGAGCACAGTAAGTTCAGCTCAGGCTGTGCTTTTCTGTGAGGTGTCAGGAAATCTCCATGATAATTCTGAGGTACTTTTAACTTTCCAGAGCACACAGTGTGTGTGGTTCAGATCCCACCCGGTTTTTCCAGTGTGTGGATCCCTGCAGGAGCACTGCTCCTCTGGTCCTGACAACACAGAATGGTTTGGGTTGGAAAGGGACCTCAAAGATCACCCAGGTACAACCCTCCTGCCATGGGCAGGGCTGGCAAAATGAGAAAAGCCATGTATGCAACCCATTTGCTGCCCCCTTTTTTTCACTTGTAATTCAGGGACAAAAGGGGACAACTGAAACCCTTTGGATGACTCATTTGAGTCAGCATTTTCCCTCAGATTTCTGGCATTTGAAGCATTACACACCCAGCCCAGGGTTTCTGTGAGCAGGTGCTGCAGCCTAAAATGTGTTAATAAATGTAGGTGTGCAGAAGCAAAGAGCTACATCAAAAGATAAATGCTTAATAATGAACCCAGAAAGGTTGTTCCAAGGACGTGAATGCAGCTACATGATGGAAAGAGAAATTGCTCATCCCTGCCCCTGCCAGTGTCTCTTGACATCCCCAATGTTCTCCTGAAAGTCTATTTATGCAGCTCCTTTTCAGCTCACACTCAGTGATTAAACACACTGAAGTTTGCCATAAGGCTGACAGGGAAGGCACAAGCTGAGGGGACCTGACAGGAGCACCTCAGGACTTTATAGCCACGGGTTCATGATGTCAGCTCTGATATGCAGGGGTTTATCTGCTTTCACTGCTTCACTGATGAGTTCTGCCTTCCCATCACAGCCCCTGGCTATTCAGTGTAGGGTGCATTAGCTAAGTGGGATGATCCTGTCTGAGTGGTTAATTCTTCTGCCTCAGTGGTAGGTTTCTGTAATTTTAAGGGAAATGGAATTATTTCAGTAATAAAAGAGATACTGGTTTCTTTCTGCACGATTAATTCCAATCATCTGAGGCTGACCTCTGTCTCCTAGCTGTCTTGCTGTAAGTTTCCTTATTTCTGCTGACACCATTTTTCTGTCCAAGATCCTCTCCTCTCCTCTCCTCTCCTCTCCTCTCCTCTCCTCTCCTCTCCTCTCCTCTCCTCTCCTCCTTAGACTCTCCTCTCCTCTCCTCTCCTCTCCTCTCCTCTCCTCTCTTCTCCTCTCCTCTCCTCCTTAGACTCTTTCTCTGTTCAATATAATAGAAAATAAAAAATAGAAGTCTCTTTATTACAGTGTTTTCTATCAGAAGTAACTTCCTATATTTCTATCAGAAGTAACTTCCTATATTATAAAATATAAAGGTACTTTATCATTTGTGGAGTGAAACTCCTGGTTTTATGAACAACTGTGCTAAGGAAAAAGCCTCTTATTCTGTTGTAAGAACTAAAAAGTATTTCCCCACAATGCATGTAACATGTTAAGCTACTAGAAAGAGCTGTCACACATCAAATTAGACAGAAATGTGGAAATGTGATCACTCAATGTGATATTCACAGTGGTCTCTGAAACATCCTCTTTATTCCTATAAGTAAAACTCTTCCTTTGGGTCCTTTCAATTCCCACTGAAGTCTTCAAGAAACTTTTTTCCATATTCCAGATAAATATTCATGTGTCTCATTTAATCCCCTGTAGCACAGGACAGGGGCTTCTGGAGGTGTCAATACTTTGCTGAGTCTTTCACTGCCACTCAAAAATGGTTGCTTCATTATTTGAGCTGAAAGATGTGTGATTTTATTATGGGGGTTTTTTAGCCTTTCTTTAACTTAAAAAGCTGTGTGACAGATAGGCTGGAGGGAAGAACAATTTCCTTCCTGTATCAAGAGGTACCAGGAAAATCCACTGCCATCTACTGGGATCCCAGGGCCATGGGACCAGCAAAGCTCCCACCGTGGTTTCTGAATGCAGAAGCACTGGAAAACATTTTGCTTGAGCTCGCAGATCCTGATGCATTACCTGACTGACTCTGCCCAGGAGATAAAGCACTCAATGCTTTTAAGTGGCTGGTTATAGAGCCAGGCAATCCCCTCCATTGCCAGTGCTTCCATTTCAATCAGAGATATCCTGCCCTTCTGCACAGCCCTGGTCACACTGCTCTTCCTTCTCTGCAGCAAGGAGCATCCACAGTTTGTCCCTAAAAGCCTCCTTGCCTCATTTTCCAGCACTGAAGAAAGGAAAATAGTGTTTAATGGGAACATTGAAGAAGCACTGCAGCATTCAGTCCTCTGAAATTCAATATCACACATCTCCATTTGTCATTATGCTTTGAAGCATTCTGCCTTGAAGCCTTTGTCTCAAGCTCTGTTCTTCTCCGTGTCTAAGTCTCTAACCAAAGCATTAGTGTAATCTTTAACTTGGTGTCAGTGCCCATTCCCAGGGAAGAGAGAAATTAAATGGCTCTCTAACATCTCTGAGGAGTTCTAAGATCAGCTGATAGAGAAAGGGCTGGAAGTGCCCAAGGGCCACTAATGTGTGTTTCATTAATGTCTGATAGAGAAAACAATGAAAGCTGAACTGCTTGCTGTAAGCAAATAACAGATCAAATCTCATTCATGCTCTGATCTTCCTCACCCTTAACTTATTTTTCCCTCATTTTTGTAATAATCAGAGTAAGATGATGTCCTGGGGTGACTTCATGATGCTGAATTGTGTCTCCATTTGTCTGTTTAGCCCAGAAATAAGTTTTGTGCCTTTAAAACTAGAGCCCAGAGCAAAGGGAGGGAGAAGGAAAAGCGGTGGCGTTTTTTCGCGGCTACATTCAAAAACGCAGAGATAAGAGCTCCAGCTCTGCTGCTCTCTGGGACTGTGCTGTCTGCAGCACAGACAGAGGGAGACAACTCTCCTTTGATTTTAGTTTTGTCTTTTTTAGTTAGCTGAGGCCAGAAATGTTTTTGGAACTGTTCAGCTGTTGTTCAGTCCTGGAACACCAGGACTATCACCCGGCACTGCAGCCCTGACACCGGACCCTGCAGAGACTGAGAGAAAACCCAGGACACACCCAGGAAAAGGAATATCTCTCTCTCCCTGATCCACAGAAGGACTTTCTGAATTTGCCATCTCTTCAGAAGAATGAGTAGTTCCATTGTTTAATACTATTCATTTTTTCACGTTTGCTTGTTAAATAAATAGATTTTTTCCACTTTTCTCCAAGGAAATCTTTCCCGAACTGGTGGGGAAGAGGGGCTGCTTGAATTTTGCTGTCTACAGGGACCCCATTCAGAGTTTTCCTCCCAAATTTGCTTGAAACCAGGAAAAATACTTTTTTGGCACCCAATGTAGGGCTTGGGAAAAAACCTGTACTGATTGCATTTTGGTTGTACTTATTCTGTATTGGGATTAAGCAATCAGTAGCTATGCTCCTTGAATGTCTCTCGGAGTGGAAACCTTCATATGTTTCTGGTCCCTAGGCTTTTTTGAGGTTTTAATACCTTTCTGATCCCTAGCTTTATTTTCTTATCTGGACATAGCTCCAATATTGCCCCTAACACAGAGGTTTTACAGTAGAGTGGCACCGATTTGGGTTGCTGTTGTGTTGTGATAATTTATAGGGAGTTTGGAAAGATATTGCAGGTTGTTTAAGATGTGAATGGCTTATGGTGTCTTTGTCCTATCCTGTGTTCTAGTTCCAGTAGCATGTCTTGGGGGTTTATTAGTAATTGCACCCAGTTTGTTAGAGGAGGAGTAGAGGATGAGGCTTTTCAGCCTTTCCTTTCCCTCTTCTCCTTTGATCTGTTACATCACTTGTGGAGAATGCTCAGTTTCCCCTGAATGTTGGAGACCACCTCCCTGGTATTTCATCTGGTGAGCTTCCTCTACGGTCTGCAACTTCTCTAGAGTGTGGGCTGAGATTTCCAGAGGAGCTGATGAGACCCCTGGCCCAGGAGTGGGCCCAGTTGTGGAAAATGGGAGAATGTGGGCCAAACAGATGATAGATGAACACCATCCAGGCTCTATGGCACTCTGCCTGTCTTTATTGCCTTGTACAAAATGAATTGTTCCACTGAACTGAGTATTATGGCAATTCCTTCTCAATTTTCCTATATTTGTATTTTTATTGTAACTGTTTCCAGACAAAGTGAAAAAATGGACAGATTAAAATGTCTGATGAAGTCTCTGAAATGCCAACCAGAAGTCTTTGACTGTCTTATTGCCAAGGACAGCTGAATTTCTTTGTTTGAATCAATTCTCGTAATGCAGTGAACAATTGCAAGAGGAGGAGGAAGTCTGGATATTGCTTGGGCCCTTCATCCCAGAAGTCTGCATATTCACCAGAGTCATTTCCCTTTCCATGAGACACTACAAGTGTTGTTGAATTCATGATAACTGCAAATAAAATTTGCGAAAGAGATCAATTCTCCACTGAGCTTCCTTCCACTTCATTTTTTCTGTCCATTTGCCAGGAAGATGAGAAGCCCAAGCAGCACTAGGACAAACAAACATCAGGCATTAGGAAATGCCTCCTTGTAATACTGCTGTCATCACCTCAACCTTAAGCTTTAAATGCTCAGAAGGACTAGGACTCATGATTTATAATCATCTTTTTTTGAAAGCTTTCTTTTTCGTGAAAGCAGCTTAAAAGAAAGCACATTAAAATGTTAATATTTCCAGGAAAAAATTCTAAAGACAAAGGAGGTTAAAAGTACCCATCAATTTTCTTTGTTCTGATTGATTCATTCAGTGGAAGGGTTAGTTACTCCAGAGCAATCCTAATTACTGTGCAACTGTATTTCCTTCTGAACAGTAACAGTTTTGTTATGCAAACATCTTGAAAAGAATCCATTAAGTTCCAAAATCGATCATCGTTCACAGATAGTGAAGATGAAAGCACAGTTAGAATTTTTCCCTGCTTTTCAGTCCCAAGAAACCTACAGATGAGAGCTGAAACCCTGGAGCTGGGTGAGCTTACAGGGCTGACCCAGGGCAAGGGGCGGCTGCCAGGCGTGGTCCCTGTCCCTGTCCTGTGGCTGCCCAAACCCTCAGCAGCCTCTGCTTTCTTCCTCTCTTTTTTCCTTGGCTCCCTTCATCCTCCCCATCACCTCCAGAAAGTTCTGCACTTTGAAAGATCAGAGCATTTTACATTTCCCTCCTAGGAACATTTATTCAGCCAGCACACTAATATATGAAACCCTCTGTTCTACTAATGCAAATAGCTGCATCAGCAACATATTTATTTTTCTTTTTTTTTCTGTTATTTTGCATTTTAATTATCCTTCTTTGTGATTAAAGATAGCCACATTCTAAATTCAATCACCTCATAGAACAGTAAGAACTAAAGAAATTCTATCTTTTATTATAAAACTGTTACATAGGATCTGGTGGTTCTGTAATTTTGCCATTAAGAAATTGTCCTTTTCACTTTTCTGCCACTCAGCTTTTCTTTTACTTTTTTTTTTTTTTTTTTTTTTTTTTTTTTTTTTTTTTTTTTTTTTGCTTCTGAGCAGTAAACTGAGGAAGAGTCTCAGTTACAGGGTACAAATCAGGTACTTTCTGTACCAGAGCACCACAGCTTTTCCTTCTGCTTTTGAATTTGTCTTTTTGTCCTAACAGTAAAGAATGAGCTGTCATATTTTGAAAGGTACTCTGAGATAAAGCATTTAAAGTAGTGAAATACCAGCCAGATCTCATAATTTGCAGGAGAGCCCTGCAGAATGGCTCCCTTTGGGTCTTTACAAAGTGAATAGAACAATACAATATTAGCACTGTGTCAATGCTGTGTCAATGGCCTCTGTCCTTAGCAAAGTCATCACGGTGTCTTTCAGCTTGATTTCCTCTGTGTCATTTCTGAGTCTCACGGTACACTGTCTTGCCCCTCTTGCTCAGAGGCATTTTGTCCGTGCTGACCACTGGTGGATTTTGGGGTTTGGCTCAGACATTCTGCTTTTTAATCACATAAAAATGCCTTTTCTCTAGAGAAGACGAGGAGCAGAAGCCATGCACATTCTGCCAGTACCTGGGGGTCCTGTGTGCCTGGTTTGCCATTTTCTGTTTGTTTGTTGGACAACAATGACCTGTCATGTTCCATGGACAGGTTCAGAAGGTTGTTCCCTGAAATCTCCTGCTCTTCAGACAAGGCTGCTGACGTCTCTGTTTCTGGTTTTCTTACAGTTCGTTGCTCACCCCAACTGCCAGCAGCAACTGCTCACCATGTGGTATGAAAACCTCTCAGGCTTACGGCAGCAATCCATAGCTGTGAAGTTCTTGGCTGTCTTTGGGGTCTCCATTGGGCTGCCCTTCCTGGCCATAGCCTACTGGATCGCTCCCTGCAGCAAGGTACAAACCCCTGGTGCTGGGTGGGCTTCACAGGAACTTCTACCCTGGGCCTGGAATGGAGCCCCAGATTTTTCCATAGAGCTGTTGGGAAGAGATTCGTGGTATCCTCTAAGATTGTCCCAGGGGAGGGCAAGCTTGAGGTGTTGCTTGATGGACACAAATGGAACTGTCATGGTTTGAGATTCATCCTTACAGGGAAAAAAGCAAGGTGATGGGAAAGAGGGTGAGGGAGTGGGTGACAAGAGAGCAAAAGGAAAAAGAAATGTATAGCAGATAACAACATAGGAGTGGAGAGAAGAAAGAATAGAAGAGCCACCAAAACTGGAAATAACTAATGGAAAAGGTTCTTGTTTTAGTTAACTCTGATGCTTTAATTCCTGTTCTTTTATGCACTTTTTGTTGTGGGTTCCTCCCTTCCCCATGGCTCCTTTGTTACCTTTCCTCATTCTTTCTGAGCTTGTGGTTTTAATTAGTGGAGCCTTATTGTGACACATAGGCCTGAAACCCTGGAGAGCCCCAGGAAACTTTTTAGTGTTGCAGCAAAGACTAGACTTATCATAAAATCTTTATGGTGTTGAGGGAAAAGATGATGAAACTTGGAATACTGCTGTATACCTAAATATAGATCAGATGGAGGAGGAAAGTTTGTTGAAACCTAGAGGTCAAAGGACCAGAGCCAATCATTGTCTTAGGTAAAATCTCAAGTTGTTTATGGTATGAAATCTGTAGAGGTTTCACCCTGAAAGAGTCTGCTCAAGCAATGGGAGATAAATAAGTGTGTGGCTGAGTGATAAATAGCTTTGTTACTGCTCTTGCCACAGAAAAAGGGGTGGCAGGGGAGAAGATCATTTCACATTCAGCAATAGCCAGCAACATCATCCCTCACAAGGTAGATGTCTTCTGCAGGAGGCTTGTCACAGGTACTTAAATTTGATCAAAATGACCCCTGTTGCTGGTATTGTATTCAGTCTTGAAAGTATCTTCTCCCATTTCTTCTAAAAAATGGTGAGGAATTCTTTTTAAATTTATCAAACTCTAGTAGTTATAGATCCATCAATTAGTATTGAGGAAACACTATAATTTGAAACACACATTAATTCAATCGGGCAAACAGTCCTTCAGTACATCTGAGATAATAAAACACATTTAAGCCTCAGTCTCCTCCAAAATAGCTCCAAGAAGAGTACTTTATGTTAGAGTGTATGAGGATGTAGCTTTATCTCCTCGAGGTCTGTGTCAACACAAAGCCCCTCATTTTTCATGGGTACCAGACAGGACTCCAGAGGTTCTCACAGAGGATGTGAAAGCCAGGCTGTGATGCAGGTGGTTTTGGCTGGGTTGTAGAGGGAATTATTGTGGGGAATTATCAAATTGATTCCCTCATGTCAGACCCCAGCCTAGCAGGGATTTATGAAGCTGTTTAATTTCCTTCAAATCTGTTGAATGTGTTGGGCACACTGGCCAACAGCAACGTTTGTGGTGTAGTCTCAGAATTACAGAGGCCACAGAATATAGCAATAGGTGGGAAGAACAATTATACCAGAAATAAGTGGAAAATTTAAAAAAAAATATAAAAACTAAGGGGAAAGAGGTAAAATCCCCCTAAAATTAAAACAGTTTTACAGCAGAAGTAAGAAATTATTGAGAAAGTTACTTGGTTTTAATTTCTTGAAGTAGGTGTATTAAAGTTTAACAAGGGGAGGGGGAATACTTAACTTTCCATCAGCTTTGATTTCATTATCCTAAACCTTTCATGCATTCTCATTTTTCAATATTTCTTCCCTTTCACCCCACTAGACTGTGAAAAACCACAAGTAACCCTCTAGCACAAAGTCCAATTGAAATCTCTTTCAAACGGGTATTGTCTTTAATGCATGGATTTGCCTTGATCAGAACAATGTAGTCTTGATTTTTGATTGGGGCCTGTAATAGAAATAACTGAATAACAAGTGCAATTTTTTCCCTAAGAAATGGTGCCTCACCCAAAATCTTCACTGTTAATTTCAAGGGCTGCAGGTTGATCCAAGAGCCTGGTATCCTCTTACAGTGTTATTGCAGAAAATTCTACACAGGCTGTCTCTCCACTCTTGTCCTGGTCAACTTTACAAACACATTTCTTTTTTACTGATGGAGGCAATCATTATTGTTACACAATTGGGCAAAGAAATATTTTTTCCATAGTAAGAATCAGTTATTTAACTTAAATCAGGCCTGTCTCAGAGACACACAGGTGCCCAGGTGTGAGTCAGGGGCTCATTTCTGGACCAAGGCAGTGAGAAAAATGGAGGAAATCTCTAAAGTGGAATACTCCAATAGGAGCTGTCCTGAGCAACACTAATGTGTGTCACATTTTTATGATGATCAAATTCTGCAGCTTCCCATAGTGTAATAGAGGAATTCATATTCAGAATTCCTTCACTGACATATTTTAGCTAGGAACATACTTTGAAGCCTATCCTCCCCAACAAAAAATTTTCTTTAGTAAAGCTCTGTGGGGTTAGAATGTACCATACCAAATACTACCCACAAAAGTTTGGTACATAGTATTGACTGGAGTTTGTACCTCAACCTTACATATTTTTTTCATTCAGTTGCATAGAACTGACTTTATTAAAACCAGTTTTAGTGTCTGTCAGTCATTCATTCACTTCTGGATGCACAGACTGATGACATCACTCATGAAGTTTAAGCCTATCCTATCCTAAAATATCCTTGCTGACTCATCCATGTCCTGGAGGCTGGGACTCTGAAATAAACTGTTGCATTATATGTTGATCTCAAAAAAATTTTTCGATTGGTGATCAAAAGAGAAAAGTGATTGGATAGAAAAATTGCTCTGTCTGTTGCCCGAAAATGTAAAGACAAGAGCAAGAGGGGCTGTTTGGATTGTCTGCAGAGCTTCCAGATGTGTTTCCTTTCTTCTTGGGTTGGTTGAAGTCCATGTTCAAACCAGTGAGAGGTCACTCATACACAGCTCTCTCTCATTTCCCTGAAGCCATGATGGGGATTTGTGAACAGCAGCTCTCTCTGCAGAGATTCTGCTCTGTTTAAGCACTGGAACTTTAATGGTTGCATCTGCCTAAGTCATATCTGTATCTTTTTCCCCCTAAAATACAGGAGATCACTGCAATAGTAACTTTCATGCTTCTGCTATGGGCATAGTACTGAGCATAGTATTGGAGGTTTTTTCTTTATGATGTTTCTATCCATTTTTGTTTCTATCTCTTTGAGCATTTGGAAAATTTTGTAATGATATCAGACTATATATTTGTGTTTTGACATGACTGTATGCTTCATTATTTTTCTATCATAGAGTTAGGATACTAACTCATGGAATTATCCACTCTCTTAAGAATGAACCTTTGTATTCACACACTGTCAGGATTTCTATCTTAGCAGTAACAGCAAGACACTGCCCTGCAATCCTGGTTTGATGAAAGGTGGTATTTTGATTTTCTAAAGAATCAAGAAAATGATACTTTCATGCAACTGCACCTTGAGTTTAGTTTTACCATGTTGTTTGAAAAATCTTATTGTCATAAAGTGTTAGACTGGCTGGAGAAATGGACACTTCATTAGTTTTTTACAGAATATTTTAGTCAATACCTTCTATAGCTCATAGCTAAAAATCATATTTCTTAGAAGATATTAAAAGCATCTGCTCCAGAAAATAATGGTAAGCTTTCTGCACTAATAAATGGGACAAATGCCTTATGTAATGCTAACTAAATAAAAAATAATCTGTTAAATCATGAGATAGGTAAGGGAAATTATCCATAAAATTGATTTGGTTCTGTAATACACAGGATTATTTCTCTGATAACTGAGACTATGCTTCTTTAATCTAAGGCCTTTATTTTTTACATCTATATAGACAGCAGAAAAAGTCTAATTATGTGGAGAGGATTCATGAATCAATAGGTAATACTTCTCTTTTAGTCAATTCAGGGTAGAGATGAGTCTCATACAGATTGCAAATACACTTTCTCAAAAACTTCTTCCTAAGGATCCGTGGCTGTTCCTACACTTTATTTTTGCAATCTGAACTCTCTCAGGTCATAGAAGGAAAGCATCTGAGGTTATTACTGTGTGACTTCAGACCTATCCCATCCCCCATCAGCTCAGTACTGGAATTATAAATTCTACTACAAAGCACAAATCTACACAACATCAACCATAAAAACTGTTGAGAACTACACCAATGGTGATAGCACTGGAGGTGAACCAGAACTGCAGGTGTTGAGACGGGTTTTAACACACCTCATCCTCTCCTATGTCTGGCATATTATTCCCAGACAAGATTAAATAAACTTGGGTTTCAAGTCAGTGCAGTATCTACCCAATTACACATGTCCCTGTTGACCTCAGAGAATGTTATTAAGGACCTCGGGAAAGAGCAGATATTTTCATTTTCTTTAATGGCAAGTCTCTCCAGTATTTAGGAACATGCACATTTTCCAATAGGATTTCATATTCTGTTAACTTTATAAAATATTTTACTGACACTTTAAAAACTCTGAAAGAAAAAAGAAATAAACCCCAAAAACCTAGGACCTCCTTTGAATTTGTGCTATACCTAGAGACCTCTGCTTTTGAAATATTTCCTGTTCTGACATAAACAGAGACCAGGGCTCCTTGGAATTATTCTGCTATTGGAGATAAATATGAAAACAAGTAATTTCCTTTTTATATCCTTTTTCCTATGAAGTTTTATTATCAAATCAGTGGATGTTAAGAAAAAATGGATGATACCCCTGGCATCAAGGGTAATGAATCAATGAGAAATAGACTGAAAAAAAAAAATCCAGTCTTTGAGGGGAGTTTGGAAAGATCCCATCCAGGTCAGCTGATCCATTGCTCCCTGTTGTGTCCAACACTACAGGCTTCTGCCTAGTGCTCCTGAAAATGCTTCTACTCTTTTCTATCTTTTTGGAGTAATGTTTTCTTGGTTCACAGAAAACATAAAATTAGAAGAGTGATATTTAAATTCATTAACAAAGAAGGCTTTTCAAGAAGAGCAGAACAATTATCTATAGTGAAGAGACCTGCTGCTCTTGTTCTTGGCTTAGTGTCTTGAAATAAATCCTTATGTTCTGGGAGTAATTCTCCAGCTTTGGTACTAATTATGAAAGACTATCATAGCAAATCATATGAAAATCGTCACTAAAGAATATTTAAACAGAAGGCTATTTCTTGCACATTGATAATGAACCAAGAATTCCCCATCAATAAAAGATTCTAACATATAACAATGATTAAAGGATAAGAATCGTGTCCATCATTAGGATTTGTATTGACACACAAGTGCGTTCATATAACACATATGCAAACATGTCTCTCATATAAATGTCCTGTCTCTTCATTTTCCACTCACCATATGGCCAGGAAAATTAAATTTTACATGTAGGTTTAAGAAACCATTGTAAGACATTGCCACACATAGAAAATTACCCAATGCATAATGTCTAGTAGTAGCAAATAACAACTTGAACAAATCCAAACCCTATTTAGCTAATGATCCAGAATCAATTACTGAATCCTTTTCATTGTGGGCAAAAGGTTTCAATTTTTCATAGTGGAAAAACTTCTAGGAGGTGGGCAAATAAAAACCTTATGACCGTGTG
This sequence comes from Cettia cetti, assembly GCA_013401135.1. Taxonomy (NCBI): domain Eukaryota; kingdom Metazoa; phylum Chordata; class Aves; order Passeriformes; family Sylviidae; genus Cettia; species Cettia cetti. The sequence continues at coordinate 24,034 of VZUI01043316.1, forward strand.
TGTTCCATTGCAGCTGGGACGTACCCTTCGAAGTCCTTTCATGAAGTTTGTGGCCCATGCAGTTTCTTTCACAATCTTCCTTGGACTGTTAGTAGTGAATGCTTCGGATCGGTTTGAAGGAGTCAAAAATCTCCCCAATGAGACCATCACAGATCATCCAAAACAAATATTCAGAGTCAAAACCACCCAGTTCTCATGGACAGAATTGCTGATCATGAAGTGGGTGTTGGGTAAGTAAAACCAAAATGTCTGCAAGTCCTCTGTGGAAATTCAACCTCATTAGGAATAGCATGATACACAGTGACAAGACAAAGAAAAAAAAATTAAAGAAAAAGAAAACCCCACAAAACAACCAAACAACCAAAAAACCCCAAAACAAACAAAATCCCAAGCTAAGTAAACAAAAAAACCAAACCAAGAAAACTCCCCAAAACTGAAACAGCACACTATGAGTCTAGAGGTTGATGTTAAGAGTTTTGATTGAAAGAGGAGCAGACTTTGATCTTGGTCACCACTTTTGAAAACATTGAATGATGTTTAGTAGATTTTCACTGACCTGATTTTTTCACTTTCCATTGTAAATGTTATGGAGGTTGCCTATTTCACTCTGTTGGTTTAATCATTGTATCTTAAAGAAGGTAAAGTTGTAATAGAAACTTGTGGCTTCTCTCTGGGACAAAGAGAGCAGAAAGCAGTATGGTGAGTCTGTCTGATTTATTACCCTGCCATGGGATCCTACTGTAATTCACTGAACCTCAGTGTCCTTGCAAAATGAGTATAATGTCATTTGCTTTTTTTGTAATGCACTCCAAGATCTAGTGATGAAACCTGCTGGCAAATAAGAGCTGGATTTTACAAAATTCGTAGTACGAAATATTTACTGGTGACAGGACAGTGCAGTGCTCAAATCTTATAAAAGAAATTAAGTTTTTCAATGATTACAAAGTAAGGATTCATGTGGGTGAACCCTTAGAGTGCAAAAGTGTGCCACATGCACAAGTTAAATTTTTAAGGAGTTTCAGACAAATTCATATGTCTCACTTTTCCTACAGGCATCATTTACTCCTGGCAGGTCACTTAGTTTGAACCACTAATCTAAAAAAGCTTGGGAGAATTTATCGGGAAATTGAGCTTATCAACTCTGTAGAGTCTTTGTCTACCTCTTCTGTTGCTATTTTTGCTCACCACCATGATTTTGATTCTTTTCTTGCTGCAAATAATTCCACAGTTCCATAAGTACTGTTGGCACTAAATTCCCCTGAAAAATAGGATATGGCTGCTCTATCTGATGACTTCCTGGCCAATGTTTCTTTGTTCCCTGTCCCCACGATAATCAGAATCTCATACAGGATATTAGGCTAGAAAATACTGAATAGATGCCAGACTGGATGGAGTAAGACTGTAAGATATATTTTTAAAATTATATTAAAGCAGTTGGACAAGATGATTAGATTTTAAACTAGGTATTCTTTTCTTATAGGCAGTAGGTATCTGTCTGCTTGTTCAGTTCCTGAGAGATGAAGAAGAAAACATTTCATTTAAAGCAAAGTTTTTCACTTTTCTGGGAGAAGAAAGGTGATTCATTGTACAGACTCCTGAATATAATGAGATTTTCTAATGGCTGCCTACATCTGCACTGACAATCTTCTCTGGCCATTTTACCTGCTTGTCTCCATAAAGCTTCAAGTAATGTTTCAGCAATACTGAGGTGAAAGTTTGGTGCACCTGGCCTGCAGACACTTTCACTTGTTGAGCCCCATGTGTGACTCTGAACTTTAAGGATTGTAAAATCACTAAGGGCAGCAACTTCTGGTGCTAAAATCTCATAGATATTATAAATACCTATATGCAAGTAGAAATATAATAAAAGTGGCCAACATTGACCTGCCCAGTGGCCTTCTCTGATGGAGAGACTGTGAAGGTGCACAAGGACAGGCTGCAGATTCATTGAACTGGACTGCTGTAAAGCCTCTTTCGTGGATCCCCACAACATCCTTCTCTCTAAATCAGACAGAGATGGATTTGATGGGTGGACTGATAGATGGATAAGAAAGCTGTTGGAGGGTTTTGTGGTCAGTGGTTCAGAGTCCAGTGATGGACATTAGTGACAAGTGATGTCCCTCAGGGGTCTGTACTGGGACCAGTGTTGTTTAAAACCAGAATTAATGGCATAGACAGAGGGCTCAAGGGCACCCTCAGTGAGTTGGCAGATGATGCTGACACTCCTGAAGGATGGGATGCATCATCCAGACAAGTTTAAGGAATCATGAGGATTTCATGAGGTTAAAAAAGACCAACATCCCCTTTGTACATGGTGCACAGCAATTTTGGCTCATGCATCCAGGGCTCATCACACACCTTGGCTGCCTCTTCCGTGTGGACAGGTCTTCCCATCTCTTGCCTTCAAATGAGGAAGGCTGGCATTTTCCTCATGAGCAGCATGGACAGAATTGTGCACTGAAAGCAGGGTGGTTATTTCTAAATCCCCACTGCAAAAGTAGATGCAATCTGAGCACTCTTAATCTCTTAATCCAACAGCCTTTGGTGGACCCAGGAAGGCTCAAAGGCAGCCCTACAACATCAGCTGCTCCTGATATATGTACCAGGCCAGAGGATATAAAAATCTGACAAACTGTTCCTTTTTGTGAGCAGGTGGTGAACAGCACCTCCCATTTTTCTTCCAGATGGGCTGTGCCTGTATCTGGACTCTCCTTCCCCTGCTGAAACCAGAACTGCCCATCAAGGTGACATTTCTGATTAACCCTGCTGTGGGAACAAGAGACATGCAGAGGCTGGAGCCAAGGAGCTGCTCATATCCCACATCTCAGGGAAATACCCCTGCCAGAGCCTTTGGGCCACAGAAGCACCACACTGGAATGTATCACATCCTGGCAGAGCTGCTTGGCCTAACTGCTTCTCCTTATTTCTTACACCTCATCTTATGTCCCGTCCCCTGAATTTTAGCTGATTTTTCTCTTCTCAATACTTTAACTAAGGAGAAGCTTTGAATTACTCTCTCACAATGTATATGCAATTACCCAGCAATACTGACCAAGTAATTACTGTAACTTTTCTACTTATCCCAAATAGACATTTTTAAAAAATGATTGCTACAAAGTTGGGGAAAAGAAGGGTGGAAATTATAGGCCAATAGCATGTTACCTTCACTGAAAGATTCTAATTTTAGTCAGACTCCTCAGCTTTAGACACTTCCTACTTCATTAATCTGTGATTAAGGTATATTAAGTGAGCAGGATTAGAAATAAATTTGGATGGGAGTCATTTCTGGTCACCAGTGAACAAATGCTTTGTATCACGCATGTGATATTTCCTTAAGTGCTTTGGTACCTTTATAGAGCACACACGTGTAATGCACAGGGCTAATGGCTCCTGTACACCATTTCTACATTGCTTTTTTTTCAAGGTAAAAATGTTTCTTTAATAATTCATCCTTGCTCCAGGAAAATTCCTGAGAAAACAATTCTTCCACCTTCTCCCTTAGGCTATTTATTATTAAATCTCACTCACAGTGAGTGACAGTGTGGGATGAAGTTTCTGCTTTTGCACAGGCAAGCACCATCGAGGAGGAGAGCTGGGAGGCTCCTCCTGCCCTCCCTTTGCCTCTGCTCAGCATTCTGCAGATCTCAGCCTCTCCCCCAAGACTACACTAGGCATGACCTATATCAGGGTATATAACCTACATCAGGGAGATTCCAGGGCTGTGAAGGTCACAGGCTCGCCATGACCTTGGCTGATGGTGCTATGGATAGCTCAGTTTTCCTTTTTCCCTTTAAACCCTTCCCCATGCACGAGGACTGACAGCAGCACTTCTCCACTCCTCCACCCTCAGGCTAAATTCCCAGTGACCTGTTTCCCTCCTTCCCCGAGCACCTCTGGGGACACCCTGTGCTTCCAGGAGGTTCAGAATTAGCCAAGCATATGCATTTACATGCCACACCACGAGAGCTTCCAGCAGAGAGGATGAAAGGAGTTCACAGAAAGGAGAAGATTGCAGGAGGTCGCATGGAAATTGGCAGGCACTGCTCCTTCTTGATTAAATGTGAATTTTGCTGCTGCTATGGAAACAGGACTGGGTAGAGCGCAGGAAATATTTATCAGTGGGTTAAATATTCCAACACTTTAGCTATTCAAGAGCAAGATTTCAGCCCTGGAGCCCTGCTGGGGTTGAAAATTGGGCAAATTGTTGAATCTGACCTGAGCTCTTTGAATTCACTTGTCCACCCCAGCCCTTTGCAGTAGGACTTGGATGTCAAATATTTTAACTCATTGGGTTTGGCATTTAGGTTTATTTGTAAGTCTGTTGCTGGAAATCATAAAACTCAGTGTTTTCAAAGTGGTAGATCAGGCTTTAATATATGGAATACAGAAAGCTTGATGAAATTGGAAGAACAGAACTTCTGTCTTACTCTTTTTTAATCACACTAAACTTACTCTTGAACTGTTCTGTTTGCATTCTCAAAATGAACACTCCCTCTATTTTAGGGAAGGAGGAAAAGAGCAGCAGAGCAAACAGTGCCATCTTCAGTGCCACAGTGTAGGAAGGTCATTTTGGGGACAAGAGAGGAAATCTACATTTTTGTCTGACTATATCAGCAGTAGAATTTTCTAGTGTCATCAGAATTTCTGAACGGTGCTTTTTCTGCCATCATCAGAAATCAGCTTTTCCATTGACTTATATATAAATTTTGAGATTTCTTCTTCATAAGCACAAAAGGACATAAAACCTAAAAGTTTATATTAATTTTTATAAAATGATGACATGAACAATTCTGAATTAATTTGTTTAATTAAAGTTGCTTTGGTCTTAGAAGCCACTGCAAGCAGGAAACAGATCTGTCTGAGTATAGAAACACCTTCTGTGTTTGCCTGTTAAAGATGCTCTGATCCCTCCACAGGTATGATATGGTCAGAGTGCAAGGAGATCTGGGAAGAGGGGCCACGTGAATATGTGGTGCATCTCTGGAATCTGCTGGACTTTGGGATGCTGTCCATCTTTGTGGCATCATTCACTGCCAGGTTCATGGCTTTTCTTAAAGCATCTGAGGCACAACAGTACGTAGATCAGTACGTTCAAGATGATGACCTCAATAATGTCACCCTTCCCCCTGAAGTTGCTTATTTTACCTATGGTAAGATGCTTTTTGCTGTCTAATACTTCCTGTTCTTTTAGGTTAATGTGTGGCAGTATTGAAAGCAGCCTTCTTTTTCTGATATTTATGTAGGTTTTTTTCTAAATGAACCAAATTATTTTCCCTAGATGTATCCATTCCAGCCATCTTCCTGACCAGTCAGAAAGGATCTGAACCTCATTCAGCCTCTGATCTTGTGCTACAGCTACGTTCAGGTCAATCACATCCTGAAAATGTAGCTTGAGCAACAGATAATCAGGAACTCAGAGTGAGCAGAATTACAAATGAATTAATCTGCTTGATTTTCCAAATGAGAGAGGAGGGACATGTGTGAACAAACACAGAATCTGAGGCTGCAGTAACTCTGCATTTCTGTTACATCCAACACCTCCATAAAAAAAAAATAAATAAAAATAGCAATACAAAAAGCTGCTGCTCTTCAAAACCTACATTTTTGTAGAGCCTGTATCATCTTAAGTGCTGACATGGGAAAATGCAAGCCACAGCAGTGCCTCAAAAATGCTATTTTGGATGGCTGAAATGGTTTTCCTTTGCTATACAGAAATGAATAGAGCCTCACACACATGTGGGACCTGGAGACACTGCACACCTCTGCAAGCTCTACATGGCACCCTGGGCAAAATCCACGGGGATTTCTGCTCACAGTGGGCTGCAAGAGCTCCAGAGCTGGGCACCAAGGGTCACCACTTGCTCCCTAGGGCTGTAAGGTCGTGTTCTAGTGCTGTGCTTGGGCTGGAGAGGAGAACTGAGACAGAACTTCCTACACTGCACACAAGTCCCACACAGCCCCAGAAGCATTGCCTGACCCACAGCAGTTCCAGAGCCACAGGATCTGGGCAGCCCCACCAGCTCAGCCTCTTGCATCCCTCCCTGCTCACACAAGGAAGAGGCCATGGAGACAAGGTTGTGGCTTTTCCCTTTCTGGCTTGCTGCTCACCCGTTAAAAGTGAGGTCATGATACAAAGGTGTAAAGGGTCCAGAACAGAATATCCCAGTGAGATCCTGTGAATTCCTCCATCTGCTGCTTTTCCTTTGGTTCAGATTACTGCAAATAATGCCTAAGTTTACTGATGTGGCCCTGAAGATGTCACATGTTTTAACTGTGAATCACAATCTTTCCATCAAGAACCTCAGATGATGCAAGGACACTTATAAGCCATATTAATATGAATGTTTGCTTTTTGAGCAGATTAGGTAAATGATGTATATCTGGAGCTTTCTAAAGTAAAAATATTAGAGTAACTAGACTTCAGAAACTGGTTTCAATTTAGAGACAACATGAAATGGTACACAATATTTATCCCTGCTTTATCTGAACAAATCCTATCTTTCTTACGTAACGGTGGGGATAGATATCTTGGTCTCCCTGCTGCTTCCTTTCTGAATACTGACACAGTGCCCTGTATCCAAATCTACAGCTATACTCCACTGTGTTGTGGTTTTGGTTTTACATCTCAAGAGCTTCAAAAGGAGAAGGCACAACACAGCTGATGTTCAGCTAGGAAACAGAAAATATCAAGGCTGTTTAAAGCCATGCTGTTCTTTTCACTGTGTGACTTCAGTAAATCCCAGTGACTTGGTTATTTCCTGCCTTTACCATGTGAAAATTCCAACTAATTCACTATATTTGTACAGCATGCGGTCCAGCAAACTATTGCCCCAAAGCTGTTTTTTTCTCTCTAACTCCCACCCAAATGCTAGAGCGAGCCTGGAAAAGGGTCATTTATCATAGCAGCTTCCATCTAACCCTTTTTGTTACTAACAGCTGGTGTACATGTATTGTTTTAGCCAGGAACAAGTGGCTCCCCTCGGATCCTCAGATCATTTCAGAAGGCCTGTATGCAATAGCTGTGGTACTCAGCTTCTCCCGCATTGCTTACATTCTTCCAGCCAACGAAAGCTTCGGCCCCCTGCAGATCTCCCTGGGGAGGACTGTGAAGGATATCTTCAAGTTCATGGTCATCTTCATCATGGTGTTCCTAGCCTTCATGATTGGGATGTTCAACCTTTACTCTTACTACCTTGGTGCAAAGTACAACCCTGCGTTTACAACGTGAGTATCCCTGGGAAAGAGGCTGCCCTGCAGGGCTCAGTCCCTTCCCTCCCCACTGCTGGTGCAAGGTGCAGCAGCTGTGTGGGGAAATCACACCCAGGTTAGACAGGGAAACTTGTACCACAGCCTGCAACCTGGCAGCCAGCTCTGGGCCTGAGTGTAGGGAGAGGAGCAGATCAGGACTGGTTATTTCTGGAAATCAAAATAGCAGATCAGGGAAAAGTTTTGTGAGATGTTCAGCTCAATGTGTCAAGAGTGGAGAAGTTAAACCTAAGATTACTGTTCTTAAACCTGTAAGATGAAATGTATGTAAAACAAGGAAGGCTTCTCTGAGAGTTAACATCATGGGTTCGATTCCCATAGGGGCAATTCATTTAAGAATTGGACTCAATGGTCCTTGTGGGTCCCTCCCAACTCAGAATGTTCCATGATTGTGTGAGCTCTTTTACGACATCATCTGAGTGCAGCTGTGATTATTGGGTGTCCTTCTGCAGGGCCAGCTGCTGGTCATGGTGCTCAAAACAGAGCAAAACCCCCCAGGGTGCCTGGGATGTGGGGTTTACGTCCTGACTGGGAACATTCCCCATGTGAAAGCTGCACAGAGCATCACAGCAGGCTCCTCTCCACACTGGGGCTGCCTGGGCCATGCTCTCCTGCCAGCACTCAGCCCTGCAGAGCTGCCTGTGCTGGGTCTCCCTCCCTCACCTTGTCAGGGATGTTGGGAAGAGAAAAAGCTTGGCAAATGCCAAGGGAAAGAGTTCAGACTGAGGCTGCTTTTGAACTTACAGCTCTTTGGTGGCAGGACAAAATGCAGTCTTGATTTTCCAGGACCCCAGGAACACAAGACCAAATCCCGTGGGGAAGAGCTGAGATCCTGAAGGAGTTTTCAGAGCAGGAGACAGTTCTGCTGAGTATGAGGGATGTATCCATGCATCCAGGGGAAAGCCTCCTCCCTTGCAGGGCAATGTGGCACCAACACAGCACTGGGACAGTCAGTTTTGTGTCTCACAAATCCACCTTGACTTGCCTTAGGGACACAGTGGGGGTTTCCTTCCCACAGGCTGGTCTGTGGGAAGCTTGGCATGATTTTTTCCCCTTGCTGTGAGCTGACTTCCAGGAAACAACTCCAAAGCCACAGTGCCTGAGCCCACGGTGGTTACTGTGTGCACAGCAGACATTTGATGCTGCATTTGATGTGTCAATTCTGGAATGTGTTACACAGTGAGCCTGGGGCTAAGCTCATCACTCCTCTTGGAGAAATGACCTTTCCAGCATCATTTCTGTCCTGCAAGTGCCTGTTGCCTTCCAGTTTTACCACACCACCCTCTTGTGTGACATGTTACCTGTAACACGTTTACTTTCCCTTGTTGAGCCAAATTTGCCTTCTAGACCTTTCCTACAGCCTCAGGGGGCATTTACATCCATTGGTGCTCAGTAGTTAGGGAGAAGAGAACTGAGTGTGTGGGATGTGACTTGCTTCAGAGCTAAAAAGAAGAAGATGCCCTTGAAGAGTTAATGAGAATCAAGTCAGTACCACCCCTGACTGCCTGGTGGCACAGCAGCCCTCACTTCTGGCATCCCCCAGGCACATCCCTGGAGAACAGCACTGACAAATTCCAGTCACTGGTGCAGTTCAGCACAGGAGCTCTCTTATTAGCACTCATTATCTAAGTGCATCTTCCAGTAGCTACTGCCTTTTGATTGAAATAATGATCAAACATTCACCAAAATGATGACTACTCACTGGAGTAAAGATTGCTTTAAATGCCCAAGGGATATTTGGACTGGGGAGAGATCCTCCTTAACTTCAGCCTGATGCTTACTTCTCCTGGAGGGACTTCATGTTGTTATAAAGAGAATTTTCCGTGAGCATAAATTTTCCTTTCAAAAGGAAGAGATTTTAAAAGTACTTTCTTCTGGTTATTTAAACACACAGGAGTGGCAAACGATGATCAGTGAAAAGGAGCCCTGTCATCATGTGAAACAAAGAGAAGAGACTTACATTCATTCCAAAAATCCTTCTTAGACATTCCATGCAACAAACTAGAAGCCCTGAGGTAGACAGTCTCAAGCAATTTTAGTAAGCTAATAACAAGGTTATTTTGGCAGGTGGGCAGACAGCAGTTGTAGAAATGCTTCCTGCTCTATTTTTTGTGGCTGCTTGTTGGCCTTGCTGAGGGTGGTGGTCTCCTGCTGCCATTAGCTTACTCATGGAAAGGAAGAAGATTTCATTTTCAGAGCTGGATACAGAACTCAGCTGTTCATTCACTGAAAAATCACTGGGCAAAAAGGGGTAATGGTTACTTTGGTGTCCCCATAACCCTTCTGCAACTTCAGGAAGATCACAGAAGGCATTTCCTGGGAGCATGTTTGTGAATTCTAATGAGGATGGGTGAAATTTTACAGTGAGTTTTGTAGTCAGAAATGTGACTATTTAACTGTGGGACCTGATTCTCAGAGGTCACTTGGACAGCTGTGCCAGAAAAAGACCCATTGGATTTGGGCAGGTAATTTACAGTGGCCAGTTTCAAAGAGCATTGACTGCTCCCTGGATTGCCTCAGTGGGAAATCTTAGACAAACAGCTGCTCACTAAAATAACTCCAAATCACACATTTAAGAAAAGTACACCTTCCCAGGGCACTATGTAAGCAGAAAAAAAAGAGAGTGTACACTGAGGGAATTGCTTGCTTAGTTCTAAGGATAATAGTCAGTGCATATTTGGTTTAACTTTCTCTCTCCCTTGCTACTGTACTTTGAAATTGTGTACTCAATTTCTCCTCTGTTGTCATCTGCAGAGCAAGCACATAGCCCCCATTGGCCTCTGATTTGAGTTATTATTCAAAGTTGCTGCCATTTCTTTCATTTTGATGTTCTGGAAGCAAAGGAAATAAGGATGTAGTTGTCTTTACTCCACACAGTTTAATATAGAGATTGTTTAACCATACTTTCAAAATTTTTTGGAAGTTCTTCAATGCTGAAGAGCAGATCATTTCCACAGCAGTTGCCACCATGCCAGCTATGTTTATCTGTTTATCAGATGCTGTGTACAGCACACAGCTCTTGAAACAGCCTGTAATTAAGAACATGCTATGCAAACAAAATCGAAATGGAGGCAAGGCTGATTGTGTTCATCTTGCTTTCTGCATCAGAAATCAGGCTGAAGGCTACAAGGCAAGGTTTTCTGTCTCATTCTCCCCAAAGGGGAATGTGATTCACTGTTCAGTGCCAAAGCTACTTCGAGGCTTGAAGGCTTTTTTCTGCTTGTTTTGTTTTGTCAAAATGTGATAGTTTTGTAGATTACATTGACTGCATTTCTTTTTTGGCAGGGTTAGTTCTCAAACTCGTTTAAGGAGATAAATCTGAAAGGATGCCTTAAGGTTTCCCAAAGGGGAGGGCACATGACTGGTATGAAATGAGAGCTTTGCCATGATCCTTCTTGATGAACAGCACACTGCTGTTTACAAAAGCGAGGAAAATCTGCTAATGCATAGATGGTTATGGTCTGTTAGGAAGCATCACTTTCCTCAAAGCAAAAACTTTAAATTTGACTGAAATAAGTGTCACGAAACAAACAAACAAACAAAATCTCTGTGGTCTCCCCCGTGCAGCAGTCAGTTCTACCACAGTAAAGAGGGTGATTGTAGCCACCTCCAAAAGGAGCATCAGCCAATCTGTCACTGCCAGACCCTCCTGCTGCCAGGAGCTGTCAGTCTGGGCAGGACTCCTGACTTTCTGAATCTTTCATTTGTTTGCCTTTGAGAAGGATAAAACACCTGCTGACCTTGCAGGAAGGGGGTAAATTGCTTAGCTGGCAACAAGGAGACACGTGGGCATCTTGGAATCTTTGAGAACTTGGCTCCCAACACCCTCCTTTCATGTTTTAGTGAGATGTTCTTGAAAAAATAAAAAAGCGCAGCTGATGTTCCCTGCAACCTGTGCCAAATCCCGTGCAATCTGGCAGTAACTAACAGGGAGAAGAAAAGAGTCACCCAGCCTGTTTGAAGGGTAGGGATGGTCTAGTACAAGGTCTCCTTAAGTCATTTCCTTGGACAGAGGGAGACCTGCACCTGCCTGGAGGCACTGCTGAATCCTTTTGGTGCTACAGGTGAGGTCAACCTCTCCACCAGCCTCCCAGTCCCACCACAGGCACTGGTCCCTTACCTGACACTGGAAATAAGGTTTATGGACATTACAGGGGAACCTGCCACCCCCACCCTTACCTCTGGGACTCAGGGTGGTCAGGGCTCCTTGCAGCTCTCAATTAACTTTCCAAGGAGAATCTGGCACCACTCGAGTTATAGAGGTTAATGTTTGAGCTGCAGAAAAGCAGCAGAGCTGACACATTGTTTTAAAATCTCCCTGCAGCTGGAAAACTGAGGGAAACTCTCTAAATTAAAAAGGAAAGTTAATAGCAGGGTGCAGCTGGGCTCAGGGCTGGGGTTATGGTTTGTATTAGTTTGGGAAATCACTTTGGTGGCAGGTTTCAGTGCCAGGGTTCATTGGTGTAATATATGTTCCTTAACTGGAAAGTACAACATCTATTGAAGAGCAGGGGCCAGATTGCTACTGTACAGTAGAGGGAATCTGACACATTACTGCTAGGTCAGCCTGGCTGCAGAGGAGGGCAGGAGAAAACAGCAGAGGAAATGTGCAGCAGGTGCAGAAGTGATGGCACCTGAGCGTAGCAGGGTCAGAGATCATCCCCCAAGGGCATCTTTGCAGCCATGCAGAGCAGCAGGGGTCAGGGACTGTGGTATCAGGGACTCTGGGGATCAGTGAAGTTGTGCAACATTTATTTGAAACATCACTCAAGGTTATACCCCACAAGACAATAAACAGAGTAAATATTATACTCTTTACTGCAGTTTTCCCATTACTTGTAAATGAAATATGCAGTACCACAAATTATGATGGGAATTAAAAACCAGCAGAAAGGAAATGCCCAGGAACCCACATCAGCCTTTCAAAGGCCTGAAATTGATTTCTCTTGCTTTTATGAATGGTGTAATTGATGCTGGAATTGATGTAAAGTTTCTTTTTCCTGTTGAATGTGCCATGGTTTGTGTCTATAAGCTGGTTTTATAAACAGATTTAGCTGGATTAGTCTGCCACTCTAGTAAAAAACATTTAATCAAAATAATTTTTATCTTGCATTATTTCATTTGAAGGTGTTACCTCCTGGCTGGCAGGAGGAGAAAGGAGGCAATTAACTGTTAACAGGCTAAGGATTGCTGGGCAAAGGGAAAACGCCTTCTAAGTTAAATATTAGGCAAATGCTTTCAAAATGTGCCAGCATCCCTCCTCCTCTTTTTTCTGTCCTTTTCAGCTGTGGCTGCTCCCCTCCCCTGTTACAGCCCTGACTGCTTGGATCAGACTCTCCTTTTGGCCTGTTACTCCAGCCACATTCTTACCAGCCCCACTTCTCTTTGTCATTGGCTTATTCCCCCTTTTTCTATCTTTCAACCTTTTAATTTTCCTCTTGTTCCTTGCTACTTTCAAGCAAGGATCATAAATCAAAATGCCTCTCTGCAACATCTTCTACCACTCCTTAAATCCATTTTTTTCATACAAATGCTTGGGTGTTTGACATGTTTGCAGTCCCAAAGCAGGATGGGAAGAAAATCAGACTATGGTCTGGCTATATTTGCACTCTATGTTCTTTATATTAATGTCACAAAGCAGAACTTTTTCATATCTTCTCCTGGGTAAAAGACATGCTTCTCTTCTGCCCTGGAAACTGCATAGAAGGAGGTCAGACCTGGCTCTATCTTCTTGGGATAAAAAAATCAGAGTGAGTAGAAGCAAAAGTCCTACATAAAAAGTTTCAAATTGCAAGCTGCCCATGGATTTGTCATCCCTATTAGGAACACAAAATCCAAGTGTAATGCACCTGATAAGGACAAATGGAGCAAATCAGGGCACACTGTAACTTTGTAGTATTAATCAGAAAGTGTATTTCATTATCAAATCAGGAAATATGATTTGGCACATCCCTGAGTGATGGATAATGGGTTACAATAACTGTGCCAAGACATATTTATATTTGTGCATTGCTGCTTTTATTATTAGCATGTGACCTGGCTAACCTGGTGTCAACCCTATGAAGTGATTGTTTGCTTTATTTTTAGGGTAGAAGAAAGTTTTAAAACGTTATTCTGGTCAATATTTGGCTTATCTGAAGTGATATCTGTGGTGCTGAAGTACGACCATAAATTCATTGAGAATATTGGATATGTACTCTATGGAGTATATAATGTGACTATGGTGGTTGTGCTGCTTAATATGCTAATAGCCATGATCAACAACTCCTATCAGGAAATTGAGGTAAGATAAATCAGATTACAAACTCAATGTACTTAATTATTACTGATAATGAGAATGCTAAAAACCCAAGGAGGCTGTAGCTTACTTACATCCAAGGTTAGAATCCTGAAAATAACTTACACAGTATAAAAGTTAAGGTTTTGTTAAGGAGTTAAGGAGTCTGTCCCCAAATTATGATTGAATTAATAATAAACAATGAATCATTTCTATAACTATTTCAACTTCCTTGTTCCTAATGACCCTCTGTGAGTAAACTCAATTTCCTTTACATGTATTTAATGAAAGTGGTTTGTGATATTTTTTATTTCCTGTCTTGGTTATGATAATTTATCCCTGTGTGTTGCCTTAGCTCCATTGTTTGCTTATGCAGAGTAATATTTCTTCTGATTTTTTTTGCCCTGTTCTCTACTGCTTAAACACTCCAGCCCATGCAGATTTGAAGCTCATGTGCATGCATGAAAATGTTTAGAAATTCCATATTTTCCAATTACCAGACATAAAACTTGATACAATTTTTTTTCGAGGAGTCTCTAGGGGATGCAAAACATGACTTTGTGGACATTTACAAAACCCATCTTTTAAAGCAGATAAACAGAGCCCTCAAGGAATAGGAATAGGTTTCTGCAGAAAGGCATTTGTAGGGTTTACCCAGCCCTGCTCAGTAGTGTGGCTTATTAACAGAGTGGATTTGCTAAATGCTTAAGACATAAACATGGTGCTAATCTAAATAAAGACAGAAAAAAAATTGCATCATTTGGATAATGTTAATGTTGAGTCACCTTTTACTTCTGATTTGTTAAATGTCAGTCTTCTGCAGTTGGGTTTGTATAAATTACTTGTCCTAATCTCCCCTCGGAACCTGACATTGAAAAAGGCCAGGGCAGAAAATATTTTCTCACTGTAATGCCTGATTCATCCATGAACTGTAGTACAAATATAACTCTATCCTGTGCATGCTATAACTGAGTCTAAATGTCAGAAAGACCTTACATATGCTCTCTGCCCCAGAATCTTTTAGGACTGCAGAAAGCAGAGTCCTTTCCCCAAAGGTCTTTAATCACCTAGGATCAAGCAATTCCCTGAATCCTGTTCACCTGAAGCAGGCTTTACTTCAGAAGGGGTCTCAGCTTCTTACTGCATTTTCTGGTTTATTGTAGTAGACAGAGATGCTCTTGAAGAAAAAAAAAATCTCTGAAAATACCTGAATAGATGGCCTATATTAACTTTCCAGTTTAAAATTTGTGATGGCCATTTTCTTGGCAAAATGCTGTGTCATTCTGCCTGGTTCTAGTTAGCTCCTACCTGTATGTTTGTCCTGGTCATAGCTGAATTCCTTCCTATTTACTAATTTGGGTGTTGATTTGTTTTTCCTTCTTTGCTTCCCAAGGAGGATGCGGATGTGGAGTGGAAGTTTGCACGTGCCAAGCTCTGGCTGTCCTACTTTGATGAAGGAAGGACTTTACCTGCTCCTTTTAATCTAGTGCCAAGCCCTAAATCATTTTATTATCTCATACTGAGAATAAAAATGTGCCTCATAAAACTCTGCAAATCTAAGGCCAAAAACTGTGAAAATGACCTTGAGATGGGGATGCTGAATTCCAAAAAACGGGTATGTTTTATCTCCACTTTTCTCCACAGCTTCTTTGTGGAAGGGATTCATGCCAGGGAGCTTCTGGAGGGGGTTCTGTGGTAGCCAGGGACTGCAGGGACAGCACAGCCTCTCCCAGGACCTCATCACTGCACGTTGTTTTTATCACTTTGCAAGCAGAGGGTCCTCCCAAAGGTGTGGCCTCCTTGCACCAGGCACCAGGGAAAGGCAATCTTTACAAAAGCAGGCACTTCTTTAACTTTTGTAAAAGTGAGCACTCCAAGGCCAAATCAGCAAAGAGAGGAGCAGAGGCAGAGGCACGAAGAGGCTCACAGCTTGTCTGGCTCAGGCCCATTGCTCCAGGCTCTCCCAGCAGAGAGCCAGGAGGGCAAGGAGAACAGGGGGACATTGAGATGTGAGCAGCCCACCCCAGCTGTAACCTTGAGACTGGGGAGAAGGGAAGTTGGAGGAGGCTTTGCAGAATTTGCCTTTGGGATGTGTAGGCTGCCTTAAGGTCTGCCTGATCTCTTGGAGCAGCAAAGAGCTGAGCCTCCAGCTCCAGGCAAGGCCCATGCCTCCAAGGAGGATCATCCTCCCAGGAGTCTGAGAGAACTGCCCGGGGCTGGTGCTCTGCCAGCACCTTTGAAAGGGAGAAGTCTGTCCATGGGGTCTACTCCTCATTGTAAAATAATTTAACTACCAGCATGGGGAGCATTGCCAAGATAGACAAGCCTGTCCACAAATGCATTTAACTCTGCTATTGATTACTGGAAGAATCACCAGAACAGTGGAGTCTCAAAATGAAAGAAGTGTTTCTCCTTCAACTACCTCAAGTAATGATTTAAAAATGTTTTTAAGATGTGATTTGAATCAGACTGCACTAAGCTTGCTTTGTTTGAAATTTAATTTCTGCTTCAAAGCCTAAAACAAAGTAATAAAATTTTCTGTAAGCCTCTCCTTCCCCATGCCAGATGAGTGAAAGTGTCTGGCTTGACCTTTTTCATGAAACTCATGCAAAGCTCATATTTTCCACTGCTTTAGCATAAACAATTAAGAGTATCAGTCATTTCTTGCTTGCCTATTGATTTTGTTCACATGTCATCTTCAAGAGTCTCTGTAAGCTCATGACACACCTGATGAGTAAGAAAAAAATTTAAAAAATTATATTATTACTTCAGACTTTTAATCCAATGATTATAGACATCCTGATTTGAAAGAAAAAAAAAATCAGGATCTCTTGTTCAACCAGGGAAGAAAAGCCTTTATCCAGGGCCTTCCCTCTACAAACAATTGCATATAGGTGCAGCAGTCTATGATATATATTTCTCTGAATAAGTGATTTTTTTTTTGTTAGTGTTGGAGCAAAAACCTCAGAGGTGGATTACAGTATTTAGTGTCCAGAAAAGTCTCCTTGGAAGCTTCTAGAGCTGTGATGCCTCTGATAAAAATAAAATGGTCTATTTAAAAAATACATATTTTCTTGAGCCAAAAGAAGTAGCAAAGTGTACTGCTGTTTTAAAAGGATCAGTGAAAATCGATTGTATTTCAGAATTTAGTTTTGTACCACAATCTTGTTCTTTCCAAATGCAAGTAGTTATCTTTCTTAAATAGTGCTCTAAATTGATAAACCTCAGCCTCATTAGGATGAAAGTATTTTGTGCTTCTTAATACCTTGTTGTCTAAAACTTGTGTGTGAATACCATTTCTGTCTAGATAATTTAGAATTTAGATTTTTCCATTAATTTGTGTATTTTCTTTTTTCTTTTCTGTCATCCAAAATTTTACTTTTTTGGCCTGAATGTTCTGGCTTTTACTCTACTGTACATAGAACCATTTCCTACTGTTTTTCAAAAGCTTAGATTGGGGCTGTCTGGGTATGAGAAGCTATCATTGATTTAATCATATCATGATGTTTTATAATTTCAGAAAGTTCGTTTTCACTCTAGCATTCAAAACACAGAGAGTTTTTCTGGGAAGAACGCTTATAACAAGCCCACAAGATACCAGGTAATCCCAGCATGAAAGCAGGAGCCAGGGGAGAGGTCTGGCCGTGCCCAGCTCTGACCTGCAAGGGTCACCTTTGCCTTCTCCCAGCTGATGCCATCCTGGGCTGTGCCAGGCTGGGGCACTGGCACAGGGCTGGGCTGTTTCAGAGACAAAGGCAGCCTGTCCCCCCTGGAAATAAGCACAGTGTTAGCATTTGTCATGCTGATTAATTCCACTCGAGGGTGTTTAACTTATACACGAGATATCATCCAACCTTTACTCCTCCCATCTTGTACTGACAGCATTTCATTTGGCAGCCATCCCTCCAGCTGCTGCATTACCATTTGCATGTGCTTCCTCTGGCAGGGGCCGGTCCTGCCAAGCTAAACCTGCAATGTGCTACGGTTCAGAACCCCCTGTGGCTGCAGAGGTGGCACAGGGAGCCACAGCTGTCTGTCCAGCATGTGTTGTGCCAGCAGACGTGTTATTTCTTGTGCAAACATGTCCCAGGGCAGTACAGCAAACAGACTGTGCCCCTCAGGAGTTTTGCCTTCTTTTTTGACATAAAGTGAAAAGGAATCTGATGGCAAGTGATGTGTCTGAAGGGACAGACATTAAAGACAGATGAGGAAAATATAGTTGAATTGGCTAAAATGTGCAATGGCAATTCTAGAAGTGGTTTGTCTTGTGGTGGTACAGCTTCCAGCATAACGGGCCCCCAAGCTGTTCAGCAGACCAGTAAGAAATTTCCACTGGTTTTTGAATTATTTCATGCTTTTCTGCCACAATAGGAGGGGTGCCTAAAAATCTAAGTTAGAAATGGGATACATTCACTCTGGCATCTGGAATTAGTTGGCTTGATTCCATCAAAGGAAAAGGGATGAGAGATTGTGTCCTACTCAAAGTAGCATTTCAGCACTTCTGACATGTTCCTGTCCATTCAAACCCACAGGTGATGTGGCAGCCTCTGCTGACTGCCTCTTTCCCTGTTGCTATTCTCAATGAGATCACCTAGTGTTTGTGGTAAATTAGAACCTTATTTCCAATATTGAAAAAGCCAAAGGTGACTGTGAAAAACAGATAGAAAAAGATAAGTACCTGTTATTTTGTTTTAATAATGCCAAGTTTGACTTCAAACTACCTTAGAACATTTTGGTTGCTACAGGAAGAAATTGCCCAAATAGTATAAGGAGAGTGTAATAGTCTTGATTATCTAAACATAAAGAAGAAGGAACAGTGTGATAATCTGGCTGGCAAGCTTTTCTTCTACAACTGGGAAAATCTTTGAAGGAGTTGCTTCTTGCTGAGCTGTTTTCTCCAGCAGCGTTTATCCAGTGATGTATCTGCAGCCTGTGCAGTCTGTGTACTTAGGACTACATATGGACAGTGCTCTAGAGGGATAACAAAAATATACAGAATTTACACATGCAACATTTTGAAAAGCATGAGGAACAAGTCAAGACATCTGGGAATAAACTAGTCTAGGAAAAACTTATCAAAGAGAATATGGGAACTGGCATAAAGAGAAGTGATGTATCATTTTTTTTTTTTTTTCCTGGTAATAAGAGCCTGTGTTCTGACTCCTCATTTTAGTCTAAATTTCCTCTGATTTTTCTCTGGAAAAAAATTACTTATTTTTGGATCCAGGATTTCCCTACTTTCCCCAAACATTACTTCATTTATGTTTTCTCAGGTGACAACCCTACTTCCCTCTGGATTCTACTACCTTGGCCATCTCCAACACACCGTACGTGCACTGTGCCTCCTCTCTGTTGCCTTAGTGACTCACCTGCTCAGTCTCTGACATACAAGGACAACCTTAGTCATCCCATGTTCCATGGCTGCATGGCATATACAAAAAACTGGATCCTTCTCTGGTCTTCACAAGCCTTTTGCACTGCTATAATCCTAATTTGGCTACTCAGAAAAAAGAGCAGGTGTACTGTTTTCTTAATCCATATTTCAGGCCCTTTGTAGCATTTTTCAGTGATGTTGCAAGCAGAGATGTGATTGTTCTGCGAAGAAGTGAGTCCATGCTGCCAAAGGCATCTCCCTTATCACTGGACATCTGGTCAATCAAAGACACTGAGCTCTCCTGTGTTTGCAGAGGATGTATCTAAATCTCTGTCTATGAGAGAGCAGTTCTTTTTATATTTATATAGGTTTTTATTATGATTTTTTTTTCCCCACTGTGGTGTCTTTTCTGCAGTGAAGATGAGGCTGTCAGCTGTACCCCAGCGAGCAGCCCATGACTGCCAAAGTGACTTTCCTTCTAGATAAATGGAACTTAGACATTCTTGGAACAATAGCACATTGCAAGCTCATACCCATAACCACTATCTCTTTCCATACATACTCCTCCTTACTAACAATCATCCTCCATTTTTTAACTTTACATGGCTCTATATTTTTCACCATATATGTCTCATAAAATCCATCATTTCCATAAGAAACTTTTCTCACTTAAGTCAAGTTCCCCAACTTTGTTCAGACTCTTTTCTCTGTCCTTCTCCAAATTTATTTTCTCTTAAAAACCCAATGACAAGGCAAACAGAGTCTGTCTGTGAGCCTCAGGTCAGCTGCATTGTAAGTGAGTTTGCTAACATCATTAATTAACCACTTATTTCTTCCTGTAAAGTACTATTAGACAGCAATATGCTAGAAGAAGGCTCTGGAACCCATTTCTTTAACATCCTACTGGATCATCTGTGTTTTCTGTCTGTCTGTAGGACATGCTCTACATTCACATGCATCCCACAAAGTACCCCAAAGTGCTTCATATGTGGGGTCGTGGTTGAGTGGCTGTCAATCAACTACTGTAGTACTGTAGTACAACGTTCACAATATAAAATGTCAAATAAAGGGGAAATAATAATAGTAATAATAATAATAATAACAACAACAACAATAATAATATCCCAAGTGAAACCAGATGTTTGAATTGCTCGTAATAAATCTGGAATGTGGGCAGTCTCCCACTAAAGGAGTGTTTCTGTTCTCCTTTCAGAAGATAATGAAGCGTCTGATTAAGCGCTACGTGCTGAAGGCTCAGGTTGACCGGGAAAATGACGAGGTCAATGAAGGCAAGTGGAATTTTGTAATTGATCCACCTAACGAGCATGTGCTGTTATTGTTGCTGATCTGCCC
This sequence comes from Cettia cetti, assembly GCA_013401135.1. Classification (NCBI taxonomy): domain Eukaryota; kingdom Metazoa; phylum Chordata; class Aves; order Passeriformes; family Sylviidae; genus Cettia; species Cettia cetti. Next base: position 44,304 of record VZUI01043316.1, read on the forward strand.
ACTACGAGGGTTGAGCTTAGTTAAGATCCTCTGTGGAGAGAGAGCTTGCTCGTGCTCACACTCAGGTGAGCAGTGCTGACTCCGAGCCATCCCTGTGCCCTTCAAATTCCAGGTCCTTGCTTTTTCCTTAGCAGAACACACATCCCACAGGATCCTCACCCAGCCCTGCTCACCCCTGTAACGCTCCTTCCTCTACAACAACTTACCTTGGTGTCTACATAAAGCATTTTCTGACTGCACTGCCCAGGCCAGCCCCAAGGACACTGTTTTGAATGGGATCCAGATTCATATTGCTCTTGTGGCATGTGGGATTTGTGTGCAGAAGGAAAAGAACCTCTAACACCTCTTAACTGCTAACCTCCTGCAAATACCCTGTGTAGGTGGAGATCAATTTGTGGAGAAAGAACAAATTTGAGAAAGAAACATGAACTCTCCACACATATTTGCTGTTGCTGTTGGTACCTCTACTGCAAGTACAGGTTATTCCCTATAACTACAGATACTAAGTGCTTAGTGCAGGGAGAGCAAATGCAGCTCCACACACATTCCTGACCAAACACACTGAAATTATTGTTCTCTCAGGTCTTGGAACCATAAGGATTACTGGCTCAGTTCAGCATGGCTAACAAGAACATTTTCCTCTTTCAGGAGAACTTAAAGAAATCAAACAAGATATTTCCAGCCTCCGCTATGAACTCTTAGAGGAGAAGTCCCAAGCTACTGGTGAGCTGGCAAAACTAATACAGCAGCTAAGTGACAAGTTTGGGAAGACCTTAAATAAGGACATTTGATGGAGAGTACAGAGAAAGACAAGTTGTTTTTTAAACATTGCTCATTCTCAACCAGCATCTTAGGAGGGCAAAAAAAACCTGTGAAAGGTGGGTACTGCACACTCAGCTTTTGCTGACAAGTAAGTGCTGGTTGGAGCACTTTGCATTTCTCCTGCACCTGGTGAGTGACCAGTTAAGTCTTTTCTGACACAAAAGTGATTTAATGGTAAAAATCTATGTCCCTTGACATCAGAAACAGATGCACCATAGAGAAGGCACCTCCAATTAAAGGTGAAAAAAGCCAGATCTTCATTCATCTGACTCCAGAGAAGACAATGTTACTGTGCTCATTAACACCAACAGAGTCTATACTGACCAGAAAAGGATGAAATCTGAAGAAAAAAACGTGCCAAGCATATTCCTTGCAAATTTTTTTAAATTCCTATTCTTGGGTGTGTGCTCTCCTTTTATGTTTACATTGGCAACCCTGAATATAACTTTGATCTGCACTGTGGCTAATGGAAAACTAATGAGAAATCATCTGTTGAAGTGACCAAGGCAGTGAATTACAAGTAGAGGCTAACAGCATTGGAAAAATCAAATCAACCCTGTGGGGTAAATTATCCTTTAATCTGATGAGAGGAATTCCAGCCAAACGCTCCTGTCCACCTTTTCCAGCTGTATTAGCTACTCTGCTGATGGATATGGTCTCTTTGTATGCACTTAGCCTCTCTTTTATCCTTAGTCGATCCCATCTCCAGCAACAGTGTGCTGAAATATTTGTAATGATGTGAAACTCACTTCCCAGGAATACCCAGAGATAAAATACCTTGTGCTAATGTGTTCAGTTCAAAGAACAGCATTAATCCAGAGACAGCAATGCAACTGAGCTCAGCTTTCAGATTCCAGAGGTCAAACTGCAAGCCATAGGGAGAGATCAATCACAAAGAACATTGCCCAGAAGTTTCCAGCATTGAAATTAATGCAAAAAGCTTCAATTGAACATTCTGACCAAAAAAAAAAAAAATAAAGAAAGAAAGAAATGAAAGGAAAAATCATTGTAGAAACTGTTGTCAAGTTTTTGGCTTTTACGGAGGATGAGAAAGGGATTCAAACTGTTCTAAGGCTGTGGTAATACATAGATCACACTTTTCCAACAGGAAAGTCGTAAGTCTGTGCAACACAACTGCAAACATGGATGGCTTGGGTTTTCATGGTTGGCTACATGATTTCAACTACTCAAAGCACACCTTACTACTTGGGAACCATGGAACTGGACTGTTTGTTTACATGAGACACCTATAAGATGAACATGACATCTGGGTTTCAGCTGAGACAAACAAGCAGAGCCAGAAGGTGACCTGTGATCAGTTCTTAAGTGCCAGATGAGAATACATATAGCCTATTAGAATAATAGAATGATAGTTATATTTGTACAAAAATAAAAGAAAACAAAATAAAAAAGTGGACTGTACGTAGATCTGTTTAGAGAAAAAAATAATGTATTTTTACCTTTAATAAAATTATCTTGTATACTGTAATATTTTTACCTAAAAATGGAAAAAAATAAAATTACCTCATAATATTTTGTTGTACATTGAGTGAAATATTTTCTTTATCTTTTGACTACCTACTACATGGCCTTTTTTTTTTTTGCTTCTCTGAAATATGTGAACAATGAAATCATTATATGAAATAATTTTACCATAGGAATTCTGAAGGCTGAAAGAGTCAAAATGCAATATTTAAACTAAAGTACATTTTAAATTAATAAAACTAGGGAATTAAAGGCTCCATGATCAACTACAGTCCACAAAAATGATTCCTTATTTATGCTTAATTTGAAATTATTGTGTCATTTGTAAAATTAAGAACTAAGAAGAGAAATTCAGCTCTGCTGGCTTCAGGCAAACATAGTGATGGCATTGAGTGAGCAAACCAAAGTCAAACGAGCAAGAAAAGCTTTGTAGGTTTTAGGTGGTGGGACAAGTGAGGGAGCATCTGCCCTGATCACCCTATCTGGGTGAGTGCTGCTTTGCTCCCCTTGTTTGCAGCTGCAGGAAATCTGTCCTGTTGTGGGACAATCCCTGCAGAGTGGTGTGGGGATGAAACACTCAAACACCAGCACTCAGCAGAGAGTGCCCAACACCAGTGAGAAATCAGACACTGCAGGCAGCGGTCTTTACTCAGCACTTTGGGCTGTCTCCCACAGCAAATATTGTTCATATATGTTCAGTTTTCCCCACAAGAAGAAGGAATATATTTCTTGGCAATATTCCTTGCCCCTTCCCCACCTTTCCAGCCACTGTGTAATTTTTTTTTCCATTTGAAAAACCCACCCTGCTGTCACATCACTGTCTTAAAATTTAGTCTGATTATAGCTCTACACCTGGCTCCTGATTAAAGTATTTCTTCACCTTTCCCATTTAGTGTTTTAGGGATTTAAGGAAAATTGTTCTAGGTAGAATTTACAAGGACCACCATAATTCAAATTTCGCATGATATTGAATGCAAGTCCTGCAAAAAGGTTTAGTTGAACTGTTATGGTGCACTTATATTCATATATTTAAATGCAGCTCAGCAGGATGCCTGATCTGCAGTACAGCAACACCTACAGGAATATTCTTCTACTGCTAAGTATTGCAATCAATGTATGCTCTGGTGAGGACAAAGAACACCATCCTGTGGATAACTTTGCTGAATTTTGGGGTCCCAGGTACAGCTGTGCCCATCAGCTCCTGTCCTTCCAGCCTCTGCACATGTGGAGCACTGCAGTCCTGCCACAGAGAGTTGCATGCTGCTCTCACTCAGCAACCTGCCAAGAAAGAGCACAATAATCTCTAGGACTTCAAAAGTAGACTAAAAAGGTGTATTAAAAATATTGTTAAAAATCTGCTTTCTCCCTTTTTGCATTTACATTCTTGAAAGTAGCAAAGTACAGAGACTTTATATAAATATTCATGAGAAGCAAAATCCCACTACATCAAAGCACTTTTCTCATCTGGTCCCAGTAACACACCCAAGGAAGTTGCTCACTGTGCATTAATGGGTCGTTGGCAGAAGAAGAGTTTTTTCTCCAAGGTCAGTTTACAAGAAGTTAAAATTAAGAAGCCTCACTGAAAGAGAAGCCTGAGAGAGTCTGAAGAGCAAAAATCAAGGTAGGTGAGTCCCAGATTGGATTGGACCTGAGACATGTGTGTGTGCCCTGTCCCACTCCCCATCCCCAGGTGGAGCTCCTGGCAGAGCAGTGTCAGTAAACACCTGATTGAATTTGGGCTGATCTGTAACACCTCTGACCTTTGGCTTTGTAATGTAGGTTTTAGTATTCCTTGGACAAATTCATACTGTGAAGGGATGGAACTTTACCCAAATTATTTGTAGATACAGATTTATAACTTTTTATTGGAAATAAGAGAGGTCACATATAAATGAAACTAATCTGAAGCCATCCACACAGAGGTGAATATTCTTCAAGAGATTATCATAATTCTGCAAATACCACAGGACAATCAAACTGTAACCTACATAGACACCCTGAGGAAGATCAGAACAAAGTCATTCACTAGCCAGTATTGATTTATTGACTGCCCAAGTCTCTAGGCAGTTGTTTCACACCTTGCAAAGGCCAAACAAGTCAGCTGCTGCTAATAGAGCAAAAAAAAAGCAGGAAGCATTTACAGGACTTGATGTTTCATGGGGCTGAACTGCCTGGTATTAAGCCAGGGGCCCCTGCTGCCCAGAGGTGTCAGTCCCAAAACAAAGGAGCTGCCCAAGGGCATCTGGCACCAAGCCCCTGCTTTCAGCAGCAAGGGATGGGCTGTGCAGCCACAGATGAGCTTCATACACATCTTTGCTCTCCAGCTGGATTAATTCTGCCTGTAACTTCGTGGAGAATGACTAACAAACACTGTCCTCACTTCCCAAAAAACACGGTTTAAAAGTAAATATTAAGAAGAATACGAATGGTGTAATGAATAATGGCTCACAAGGCTGCCTGCATCCTGACTAGAGCTCATATTAAACTGTCAGGGCTAGGCTTTATTTTTAATTAATCTATATGAGGAAAGCATTTCCAGCAGGCCAAAAGAAATTGCCCTAATTAAAAGATCCAAGAAATGAATGATCACTCAGTAAGGACAAGCCAGGACACAGTCCATCACACAAAGGCAGGGAGCTGAGCAGTGTGGACAGGGTTCCAAGCACATCTCCAGCTGAGAGCAGATCTCTGCTGCACCACAGCCAGGCCTGGGCTCCAGCCTGGGCTGCAGGAGGGGAGGGAGGGGACAGGAGCAGGGCTGCACGGTGGGCAGGGCAGCACCTCTGCTGCCGGCCAGCCCCAGGCAGGAGCCTGACACACAGGGCATTGCACCCCTCAGTAACCAACAGGCAGGGAAAGAAAAGCCACAGCTTCCTAGCCAAGGCTGGCAGGCTGTGCTCAGAGGGGCAGGGTAGGTGTTTCCTTTACTCAGACACTATAAATGCTGTCCCTGTGACCTGGAAAACAGTTCTGCCTTTGCTTTGGCCACAAATCTCTCACCACTCCAGAGTCAGATGCTGCAGGCATCAGGTCCCATTGCTCCCATTTCACCTTGGCTGTGACTGGGCTGTAAACCCTGCAGGTACCACACCTGGTGCTGGACAGCAGCCTGCACAAACTATAGCCTTAAGGAACTTCCATTTTTATTGAGACAGGATGAAGATTGCACAGAGGAAATGAAATAGCCCTAGCTTCCAGTGAAGGAAGGCAGATGCAGAGAAATTCAGTGATTTCTCTTATTGACCTGAAAGGAAAGGGCCAAAAATGGGGCTGTGGTTCTGAATCTTATTAGAATGAAAATATTGTCATTAGCTTTGCCCTTTTAGTCCCTGTTCAGCATGTTTGTAGGGCATATAGTCCTCAGTGAGGGATAAGATCTGCCAGTGCCTGATGCCAGCAGCACAAGAGCAACAGGAAAAAATAAAAAGAGTGATTGCCTCACTGATCAGATATAACTTTGGGAAGTCGTTCCCTTCCAGTCCCTGGGATATTTTAGTGGCTCTATATCTATGTCTTCACTATTGTTGAATTTAAATAAAGTAAAATAGAAAGGGAGATTATAGCCAAAGGAGCAAAATAACTAAACTGGTTCTGGAAGGTTGTGATGCCTTTTACAGCTGGTAAAAGGACATTCACTTCAGGTTATTTGAGACAGACATTTAAAACAAACCTGCAGTGTGACAAAGGGGATTTTGAAGAGCTTAAACAGTTAATGAACAGCTAACGATCCTGTTAATATACAACTAATGTTTACTGTAATACAGACTAATATTTAATTCCCTTACTAATGATCAATTATTGTGCTGCAAGGTTTTAATTAGGCTTACACAGCAGGAGCATGGGGGATCTGGTGAGGAGATGAATGCCTGTGTGAAGTCACTGCCCTGACTCTTCTCCAGCAGCTGCCCCTGTGGTGGGCACAGCTTTGGCAGCACAGCACGGCCGTGAGGCCACGGAGCAGGAGATGGAGGTTGTTCCCTTGCAGCTCCAAGTGGGTGCACACAGACTCCACAGCAAGTGGCTTTTGAAAACAAGCTGATAGAAGCCTGTCCCTGGGCCCCCTGAGCTGAGAGCATCCTGCACTGTGCTGTGCTCTCCCCTAGGGGCAGGGCTCCAGTCTCATTGTGCTGGTACCCAGGGATGCTGCTTCCTGCAGCATCCCTTCTGATGGAGCAGGAACTGCAGTAACTCACTCCAAGATTTTCATTTGAAGATGAAAACTTCCGTGAAATTAAAAATCTGGTTTGATGCTGAAGTGCTCCCTGTACAATAGTATTGTACTTTGGGCCAAATCTTCATCATGATTCCTAAACACAATTTAAAAATTGAGCTCATCCCAAAAAGAAGCTTGCTGGGCTCATGTGTTTTAGAAGCAGCACTGACTGGTTTTGTCAGTCATCCCTGCAGCCAGCCAGGACAGACAGACAGGGCTTCAGCAGGATACTCAGAAGACCAAACTCCTGTTCCCAACTCTGCCTTTGCAGCCAGCCAAGTGAGCCCATCATTTAGGGACTTCTATTTTGGTCAGAGACCTCAGGCAAGCCTTTGGGTGCCCAGAGGCCAGCAGGCCTGCTGGAGGAGCAGCCTCTCAGCACACCGAGGGGCAGCACTCCAGCAGCAGCACTCCAGCTCCCAGCTCTCAGGCAAAGGCTCAGCGAGATCAAAGAACCACAGGGAATGAGTAACAGACACCTCATCATTCACTGCAGAGTGAAAAGACACAACCAGAGGAGACTTTTGTGCTTATTTAACACTCTGAAGCGTATGTTGTGTACCTGGGAGCACCTGGCTGGGTCCCTGCTGCCTCCTGGGCACAGCACCAGAGCCACATTTGCCATGATGCCCCAGGGCCACCATTCCTGCAGTGACAGAAATCCTTGTGGGAAGCACACGGAGGGGTGTGATGGCAGGGGCAGCCCAGCACAGGCACAGCAGCTGCAGAGAGCAACAGGTCTGGGGGTAAAACTGCTGCCACTTTCCTCCAGGGTAGCAGGGAAGGGATGATATCACAGCCTTGAACCACAAAACCACAGCACGCTTTCCTTTCAGAGCAGAACACGGTGGGAGCTGCTGTCTGCAGGCAGGAGAAGAATGAGAATGAGGGAGGAAATTTGCACTCACAGTAACTGGGCTGTAGCAGGGAGACTGAGGTGTGCATCACCTGCCTGTGCTCACTGCCCTTTAGGGTGAATTACAGTCAACGCACTCTGAGTTTTACTGCTGGGTTTCTTCAAATATTTAGAAAAATATGGAGGGCAGGGGTGGGGCTCATGTTCTGCATCCATCCTAAAGGGAAAATCATGAGGAGGGAAAGGTGCAACTAAAAATATAATTAAAAGAGAGGAAAAAATGGGTGTCAGGAGCCATAAGAAAAATTAATAGCCCTTTCTCAATTGAAGTTACAGCCACCAGCACGAACTGCTGCCTGTGGACACCTTCACCCAAGCTGTGCTGGCTCAGAGCCGATCCCTGGGGACAAACTAAGCCTGGCTACACCCACAGAGTCTGCCAAAAACCACCCCTGAGCCCAGACATTGGCTTTGGCACAGAGACAGCATCAAAGGGTGGTAGGAATAATTGTGACTGGTAAACAGTTGATGCCACAGCCTGCAGCAAGTCCTCAGCCCCTAAAACCCCCAGGTAAGTACCTGGTGCTCTGAGAGGAGAGAAATTGTTTGCTGTTTGTTTGATTGCATTTTTCAGGTGTTTTTTTTCCTGGCTGCTAACTGTTTGAAAGCTCCTGTACCTGCAGAGAGCTGTGAGGAGCTGTTTCCCCATATTTCCTCCATGCCTTAGAATAAGCTGTGGATGTCTCACGGGGATTTCAGTGGGCATGAGCGTTCACGAGGGGAAAACACAATCCAGAGCACTCCCAAACACAAACTGCTCTGGATGGAAGAGAAGGGGACAGACCCGTGTCTCTTGCTGCTGGTTGCAGTGGGAGCCAGCAGGTTGTGCTCATGAACAAGAAATCCACGGCTCTGCCTCTGGGATGCTCCGCAATTAAAGCAAAGCTACAGGAAAAAAATTTCCTCTTTCTGCAGGGTTTTTCTCCAGCTCATTATAGCAGCCTGCCTACATGTTTTAACAGCCCATAAAGCCACAAGGACCTGGCACTTATTAAACTCTGTTATTAAAAAATATAAATGTTGAACTGATGAGTTCTTGTTAGAAAGTCAATATTTGTTCAGTATTTCTTCAGCTGACTTGGATGCACTCTGAGAGGTTTTCTGCTTTTTACTTTCTTACTCTTTGGTTTTTTTAACTGCCTGCTGGCTCCCAGGGGACAACATCTTTCAGTACCTCTCATTTGTACCTGCACAAAATATAGATATAGAGCTCCAGAAGAAAATTCCCTCTTCATCTGAATTTTGTGTGTAGGACCTAGTGTGGCCAGAATGGCTGCTTCCCTAATGTAGGGGTTCTGCTTTTTAAACTTATTGAAAAATATAAAAGTTAAGTTCTCTTTTAATCTGTACCTACACAAGACAACACCAAACTGATTTAAATTAGAAAATAAAAACACATTTCTGCTATCATCTCACATGCAGGGTTTCCTTAATCCATTCTTCCAGTTTTAGTAGTATTTCTAACAAAACGTGGACAATTCTGACATCTGAGGTACCAAGATATTTGTGATAGCAGAATGACTGACATTTTTTTCCAAAATCTGATGGGGAATCCCTCCAGCATTCATCCTTCTTGGAGCTGGAACTGAGCCTTAAGCCCTTTTCTTGTTCCCCTTTCTAGGCACAAAGCCTGTCCTTGATTAGACAGCACTTCAGTCATAACCTGAACTCCACAAGTGCAGTAGTTCATTTTTTGCTACTCTTCTTGCAGCAGTGACTCAGAAGTCTTTGTGTTATAACAGCTTAAACCAAGGACCTTGGTGCTCCTGGATGCATAAAGCCAGGTGAAGCTCAGGAGCCAAGTGCAGCTCTGCAAAACCAGCACAAACTCACTCCTGGTGTTCAGGTCTCCAGAGACAGCTGAGATGCTCTGTCACTAGGAAGGGACTCCTCTGGGGCTGGGCTGAAAGGCAGGAGTGATACAGAATTATGGGATGGCACATCCACCACACATAAATTTAAACTGTGTGTTCACAGAAAAAAAGCTGAGCTGGCCCAGATAAAGAAGTTGAAATATTTCTTGAAAAAAGGAATAAAACAGACATAAAATCATGCTGTAACTGAGTTAGTAAAGATCAGAAACTTCAAAATGAGTCCATCAGCAGCTCTGTGTGCCAGTCCCACTGCTCCCTGTGCTTCCCACAGCCCTGAGCTGCAGGGACCTGCAGCCACCCCCACGCCACGGGCACCCCCTGAGTGTGACGTGCTCAGCCTGAACCACAGCCTGCATCTTGCTCAGGCACAGGGCTGTGGTTCAGAAACATATTGTTATCTAAGTCAATCCTCTCAGCCAACCAATTCCAGCAACTCACTTGGAAAACACCACCCACGTTCTGTAAAAATTCAGATTTGAGATGCAGCCCACAGAGATTAATGAGGGTTTGAATTTATGCCTCAAGAGTTTCCAATGGTTTGGTTTTTTTGCTATACCATTATAATCTTCCTATACATGAAGGCTGCTCACACACGTCCAGAAAGGGCTTGATTTCACAGCTAATAAAAATTGCATTCAGGAAAATTAAATAGATAAAGCAGTTGCTATTACTCAGGTCTGGTGATGCAAATTAGTGTGCAGTGCCCAAACTGAGTTTCAGGTGGTATTTTTCTCAGCTGAAGCTCTGCCATGTGCAGGTGGGCCCTGTGAAAGGGACCCAGTGGGGCAGGGGCTCTGCGCAGCCCCTCCACCTGTCCTGGCACAGGGGGGGCACTTTCCAGCAGCCCCCAGAACATGATGGGGTTGTTATTTCCTGTGGAGAGCTTTTCACTTGAGGGTTGAGGAATCACAGAAGCCAACAAGACCCTTCCTGTGTTCCTCAGCCTAGTGACAATTCCAGCAGACCTGGTGACAATTCCTCACCACTTAGGCACAAATGCTGCTGGAAGCCACCCTGCTGAGTGCACTCATAAAAAGCAATGAAGCACAGCTCTGCACGCACCAGGCTCTGCAGTACAAACACTAAACAAGGGGTTAGCTTGGGCACAGCAGCTGGGAAACACCTCTGAGTGTGCAGTTCACTCTGCTGTGCTACAGCAGGCACAGGCAGAGCACCAGAGTTCTGCCTTCCTGTGTGAGTGTTGCTTTTCAGATTTCATTTTTATGAGGTTTCAATTGGACACCCTGGGAAAAGGAGGGACAAGAATCCCAGGACTGGCTGAAAAGCCAAATAACCTTGTTCACACAGACTATCAGAAAATGTTTCTATCCTGTCCACTTCTCCCAGAAAGGACAGAGAGAACATTTACCTTTTCTTAGCACTGAGTATATCCTCACAGACGTTTCTGAGTGATCCAGGAACCTATAAAGCTGCAGGAAAGAAAAGATATTCTTCCTCTCTACACATTACATGTGAGACACCCTGAAACAGCTCTCAGGACTGTCCCACAGACCAAGCCCAGAATGACAGTGTGGTCCACCACTCTGTCACTTGTGGTATTCCTGCTTCTGCATCCATCTGAGCCTCATTGTGCACAATCCAGCACAACTGTACACATTTCATGGTTAATGTACTCAAAATAAGCATTACTCAGACTGATGACTAGGTCTTCCCTTACAGCCATCTGGATGGTTTATTTTAGAAAGTGATTTAGAAAACAGTGCTTTATTCATAATTATTCCGGGGGCTCCATTAGAACACAGGGGCTGTGGGGATCCAGCTCCTGCTGTGGGGATGCAGCTCCTCCTGATTTTCTCTCTCTGGCCTCCAGCTTCACATCTCCCTCAGTAGTTCCCACAGTGTTTGAAGGAGGAAGATCACATCATTAACCAGAGCACCCTCTTATCATCAGACTTTGAACCGCAGCACCACGCAGGTCCCAGAGGTGACCCACCGTAAGCTCACCGACCCAGAGCCACCACACACACCTCTAGCACGCCCCCTTGCACTGGCCTGCAGCCACGTGACAGAGCTGCACTTTACATAAATGCAAATTAAAGTGCAAATTGCTCACTCGGGCCTTTGCTGGCATTGCTGCCTTTCAGTGTGTGTCACTTGCTGCACTGGAGCCAGGATGGGCAGTGGCAGGGTCAGGATGTCACCAACACATGTCCCAGAGGTTGATGCCATCCTGCCATGCAGAAAGGGAAAGGCACTTTAAATTTAGGAAGGGTTCTTGTGTATCTCATTCAAGCCTCATGATGCCTAAATTATTTATTGTGCATTTGCTGCATTATTTATTGAGTCCCTTTTGCCCATACATGCAAGGAACATGAGCCAGTGGCTCTGCCACAGATTTCATAGCCCATCCTAGCTCCAACAGTTTCTCCCCATTCTCCTCCAAAGGGCAGATTACCATGCCATTTTTAAGGTAAATATGTTTTCCCTTGGGTACAGAGTTCTCCTTGGGTGAAAAGGTCTCAACCAGCCTCTGGAGATGCAGGATCTTGCTCAGCAGCTGTGGCAAAATGAGCTGAAATTATCCCAAAAGATCACAGAAAGAGCTTTTCTATAAATGTGGTTCTGTCTGCCCTGGGTATTCACATGCCCTGGAGGGCTCTGCTGACTCTCCTGCTGTGGCTCCCTCTTCCAGGAGGCCATCACAGCCATGGAGCATGTCCTGTGTTTGAACCACTGAAGCTGTCAGGGACTGTCGTGAAGCTCTGTCAGGGGAGGTTTAGGTTGGGTCTCCTCACCCAGGAGGGGGCTGGGCACTGGAACAGGCTCCTCAGGGCACTGGTCACAGCACCAAGCCTGACAGAGCTCAGTGAGTGCCTGGACAACCCTCTGGGGACAGGGTGAGATCCTTGGGGTTGTCCTGGGCAGGGCCAGGAGCTGGACTCAGTGATCCTTGTGGGGCCCTTCCAGTTCAGGATATTCTGTGATTCCATTACTGGCTTTGCTTTCCCACTTCAGGGCAAAGCTCCTGTCGCTATTTCACCAGAGCCAAGGCTGCCTTTTCAGAGCACATTTCCATCTGTAATTACTGCACAATGGGACAAAGTGAGGGTGCTTTGATCACATATTCATGATATCTCCCCTGCTTTGAAGATAACTCTGCAGAGTGACAGCGGCTGTTTTAATCTCCCAGGTGGTGCCAATAAATACAGGAATGGTAATTTAACACAACACTATCCATGTTCTCATATCCCTCCAATATCTAATAATAGAACAAAACTGTGAAATACAGCAGTGATCCCACAGCTGCAGCCACCTATTAAACCAAGACAAGACATGTAAAGGATGGCTGTTAGCACCCTCCAAGCCAGTGAATTGTCAAATGCCATCCCATCTGCAGAAAGGATTGCAGACTTCATTTGTTTATCTAATATCTGTCAGAGCAGATAAAAAGGAAGGATATTTTCAAAGGGTATCAAAAATCATCACTGTCTGGACCAGGATGGAACCTCTTTAATTGTCAAGTTTCACAGCAGAGTCTGCATTACACTTCTGCAGGTCTTTCATAATCCTGCCCTGTCAGAAGGTTATGGGGCTGCTTGTGATTTGATCTCAAAAGTAATTGCTAGTTGGGAGAAATAAGCAAGACCATTCATTATATTTCACAAAGAACGAAACAAAACACAAAAATAACAAGATAGAGGATAGATTTGGCTTGTTGAAACAGATGGATATTCCCTCAACTGCATTTCAAGGGCAGGAAGATGCACCAGTCTCTTTCCCACTATGGATTTTTAATAAAAGAAGCAGAAGCAAACAAGGAGGGTTGATACCATGAGGCTGCAAAGGCAGCTGCAGTCTCAAGAGAGGCAATTTTGCCTACAGTTCAAGCTGTGTGGTCTCCAGGGATGTATTCTTTGCTGGCATTAATTGGCATGGAGAATCAATACAGCCACGTGTATGAGCTGCAGTTGCTGCCTGGGTCTTTCTTTCCTTCCCCTCCACTCGCAGAGATGTGCTGTGTATTGATAAATTGCTCCTTGGGATGATATGTGCCAGCTCCACAGATCCTCGAGTAAACTCATTTCTCTCTAGTCCCCTCTGGTGCAGAGGCTTATGAAAGCACTTGTGATTCCTGGATCTCTGCCTTTGGCTACACCTGTGATTAATGGCATTCCCCAAGCCTTGCAGATTTGGGATCTTGAGAATATGTTGGGAGGAAATTTGAGTTTGTTGGGCCCCAGGAGTCTAAAGTGTTTTGTGTCAAATGTTCCCTGTGTGGCATTAGATTATCCCCATTTACACATTATTTTATCCAGACTTTGCATTTCAAATAGCAATTCGTTAGGGATTCCTTGAATTCATTTTTTGTTAAAGATGAAGAAACACACTCAAGTCTTTTTGCTGCTCTCTCACTTGAGACTCCATCCATTTTTGGCTGTACTCTCCTGCATATTCTTCTCTTATTTAAACATGAATAGTTTACTCTTCTTGTTTTTTTATTGCTACTCAACTTTTCACTGTTTTATTATTGGTTTTTGCATTTCTCTGGTGCTGGTGTGACTTCCCAGAGAGAACAGGATGGATGCCACACAGTCCCAACAGAGTTGTCAACTCTTGCTGAACCTCTGGGACTGAGTACCATTCCTCCTTAACTGGAGATCTGCTAAGGGCTGAAATGACAATAAATAAATCAATCAGTCTAAGCTGAGACTATACTGTACATGGTTAAGGGGGAGTTCAGCTGGCTGCTGGCTTTCCCTCTCAGTGGCTTTATCTCCAGACCAGTGTCAAAGGGATTTGCTTGACAGCAACCCAGCAGACAGGAACAGATAAACAATATAAAAAGGGAAACAGAATAATCACATGGCTTGCACTTACACAGGAATGAGAGCAGTAACAGGGGTGTAGCCAGAATGGTGCAACTCCACAAGCAAGAGTTTGCAAGTGTCCTGAGGAAGGGATTTCTATTCAAAACCTTCTGTTTTCTCACATTTGATCTAGCAAAAGGCTCTGCCTTTCCCTATGGATTTGGTGTCAGTTGTAGATGACATTTGATGACAGGTTGAGAGTTAGTTCTCAGCTCTCCCTGTGTGGAAGGATGCCCCTCTTGGTGTCTCCATGGGCCAGAGGAGGAACATATAAGGCTGAGAGAATTGGGAGTACTCAGTGTGGAGAGGGAAGGCTCTGGGGTGGCTTTTTGTGACCTTTGAGTATCTGAAGGGGCCACAAGAAGTCTGGAGAGATGCTGTTTACAAGGGCTTGTAGTGCTAGGACAAGGGGGAATGGCTTCAAACTGGAGCAGAGCAGGTTTAGATGGGATATTATGAGGAAATTCTTCCCCATGGGAGTGGTGAGGCCCTGGCACAGGTTTCCCAGAGAAGCTGTGGCTGCCCCATCCCTGGAAATGTCCAAGGCCAGGTTGGATGGGGCTTGGAGCAGCCTGGGATAGTGGAAGGAGTTCCTGCCCATGGCAGGGGGTTGGAAGAAGATGGAAGAACTGCTGCATTGCCAGTTTGAGAACTCTTTTTCTTCTTTCCAGCCCAAACCACTCTGATTCCATGTCCAGGCCTGACTCTTGGACTCTGCAAAACAAGGACAAAATGCATCTAACTTTGTGGTGCTTTTCAAAAAGGAATTGCTCTTATGTCTGAGAATTTAAATTATTCTGTCAGACGTTGCTGCTGGCATGAACTGTTGGCATGGAGACTGATGCGAAATTTAATACAACATAAATAAAATATTAATGACATGGGAGAAATCAGTAGTGATTTAAAGAGATACTGAGCTGCCAACCAAGCTATGGTTTGGAGTTCATCATATGAACAACAGGGAAAACAGTGATTAAAGCTACAAAGGGCAGTGAGGAACAGCCTCATTCTGCCAAAGTCTTCTGATCATAAGAAGCACTCAGAAATGTCTGATTTGGCAGAGGGATGAAATTAAGAACTTTTTTATTTTTTTTCCCCCAACAGAAATTAATGGAAGGTATCAGAAGCAACAAGGCCAGGCCAGCAGGCTGTGGGGCATGGCTGAGAGTGCACCAGATACTCACTGAAGGCAGGAAAACTCTTGTCTCAGTCTTGGGTTGTCTTTGCAAGAAGACAAATGCTCAGAGGAGAGGAGAAAAGATATTGCTAGAGTGCAGTGCCCAGAGCAAGGAAGCATTGCTGATTATGTTAGCACGGGCATAGTCCGAGATGAAGGCTAAAATCTCTCTTTCAATAATAAAATTGTTCAAATAGGTTCAATTGGATACCAGTTGGATATCTGGATTCAGACATCAACCCAGATGTGCAAAGGTTGAGTTAGAGTGTTAGAGGCAGTTTGAAAAATGTATTCCTTTCTCCAATACCCTGAGCATACCTTTCCCAGTACAATTGTTGGATTTAGTGCTGCATTGTCAGTTTGAGAACTCATTTTCTTCTGTAAAGCTACTTCATTGAAAAATTCCCAACAATCCCTCATTCTGAGTACTCACACTAAGTCATATTTGTAGTTACAGGCGTCCAAAACATGCAAAGATAATGAGCACTGAGTATAACCTAGAGCACGATGGAAAACACTAAATGAAATCAGATACTTACATGAGCTTTTCTCAGGCTCAGGTAATTAAACAGCTGTTGGTAAACTGTCAGAGAGAGTCGGCAGAGAGGCAGGAATGATCAGGACAGGTCCTGAGCTGGTGCAACCAACACAGAGCTCAGAGTAAGAACAACTTTATTTAAATAGCTGATCTTGGTGGACAAGGAGGCAAAATTTAATCCCAAAACAGCATGTTTATTATTTATTAATGTCTAAATGAATGGGGAGTAAGTCCTCTCTGCTCATGTCTTTTCTCTTTACAAGGCTCTGTTATCCACATCCCTCAGTCCAGATCCTGTTACTGGTTGTATATAAACAATATTAAAAAAAAAAATAAATTTTCTGAAACCTGATAATTTTCCATTTACATATATCATAAAAATTTCTCTTGTGTGCATTGGAAGAGAAAGGCTGAGTGGTTGGGAGTAATATATCTGGGCTAAATATCTGAGAGAGAGCTGGAGATGAAAGACTCCCAAATACCATGTATTAGTCATAATTTAAAAGCCCTGTCTCCAGGAGATAAAATTGTCCAAAGTAACTACTATAAATGTTGACTTTCTAATACAGAACTTACAGCACTTCTTGCTGAATGCTGCGTGCATCACAGAGCACCATCACAAAGAGCTACAGGAGGACATTTTGTTGGGTGACAATGGAGACCAGAGCATAATCACGGGGGATTTGTGCTCTATCATTAACTTACTGCTCAAAATGAACCAGAGAAAACAAGAGACACATCCTCCAGAGCCACAGGGCAACAAATTCAAGGGCCTTTTTCTGTTTGCAGGTGCAGATCAGTCAACTGGGCATTTGTGCATGTGCAAAAATTGTCACAGTGCCTCTTGCACAAATGGGTATAATTGTATCTGAAATATTTTAAGCATAATCTCGTTGTAGGAAGCTTACACAGGCACAGGGATTAGTGGGAACAGTCACTGAGACAACACACACGGCACAAAATCAGTTCACATCTCCATCAATTATTCAGTGAATGAGAGCTGATGTTCGGGCTGGTCCGTGGCTGTATCAGTTTATTGCTCACTATCTAGAAAGCTGCATGAGGTGCTTATTGACTCATGGGGATGTGGGGAAATGCAGGAGAATGGTGTGGAAGTGCTCATTAAAGTGTTTAGCACATGCACCTATTGTGCTTGTTTTCCTTCTATTGTCTCTTGGGCAAGCCAGGAGGATGGGCCGTCTCCCAGAGAGGATGTCTGAAGTCAACATCCAAAATATTTTCCTGGGAAGTGGATACTGATTTATAAACAAAAGTACTCCTGGGCAGAGGCCAAATGTCCTCATAGTCTGGTTAAAGTCACCTCTGCACCTTCCATGGGCCCTCTGAATCTGTCCAGGATGAACCTCCAGTCTCACCTGCTGGGGAGGGGCATCTGCAAAGGGCTGTGCCCTGCACCAGTGACCCTGTTCCTCTGTACCTTCTGCACAGAACTCCCCTCTATGGGTCTGTATTCTAGACTGAAACTGCCTTTATTCAGCAATAACTACCCTGCAATTCTCATATCTTTTTAGGAGAGAAAAAAAAAAAAAAAAAAAAAAAAAAAAACAAGGAAAACCAGGAAGCCTTATTCAGTTACTTTAAAAAAAAAAAAAATGTTTCTTTCTGTTGATGCCCATGACCCCTATGGCCTGACAGTGCTTCTGAAAACAGGTCCTGGTCTCCTGGTGTCCTGCATTCTCCTCTTTCCTACATCCCTACCATCTCCCTTCTCCCCATGCCCATTGCTGTCCACACTTTGGAGCAGTTCCTTGCACTGAGAGCTCCTAACTGCACACCCACCACTGGGATCTTGATGTTAATCCCTCTCAGATCAGACTCTTTGGTGGTGTTATCATGCTATCATGCCGAATTACATTTTCATTACTATAACTTCAGATGTTCCTTTAGTCCCAGTTTAGTGCTAACAAAATCATTTGTGAAAGTACTTGCAATTAGGTAAATAATTATAAACACATTTATAGTAACTCACCTAGAAGCAGAGCATTAGGCTGCTCAGGAAAAGCTCATTTCCAGGCAAATAGGTGTCAACATTAGCTCCTTCCCACTGATTAGAGGTGGATGCCTGGGAGGAATGGTCCCAGCAGTGCTCCCAGCCTGAACCCCTGCCTTCCAACCTTGGTGAAGGTTGTGGAGAACCAGCAGAGAGGGCAGCACCTCCACTGCTGACCTTGGGAGCTCCTACAGCCATGGGATGGACGGATTATTTCTGGAGCAGGGTCTCACAGGGGCGTGTTTTCCTGGCTACCATCTGCTGCACTGGGCAGAGTATCAACAGCATCCATCAGAGGGGCTGTTGATAAAAATCAGCAATAATCAGCACAGGATTAGCACTGGAAGAGAAAATCAGCAAATATTCAGTTTTAAACACCAACAAGGCCAGAGTACATGAAAGGTGCAATTTTTCTTGTTTTTTTTTAACATCATGAAAAAGCAAGATCTTTCAGCAAGCCTACCAGAAAGTATTCCCTAAGCTGCCTGCTGAGCCAGCCTCAGAGACCCAGGAAACCCACAGGAGTCAGCTGCCACCTACTTCCCAAACAGAAGAGGTGCTGCTCTCTTCAGGCATTCACCACAATGCTGTTTTTAAAAGATGACGAAAACACCTTGAAGCATCCATGTTACTCGAGATTTCTCTAGAGGAGACTTGCCTAGAGGACTTTCAGAAGTTGTATGAGTGCCCTCCTTCCACCCCAGCCCCAGGGCTGTTTGCTGTTTCCTGGAGATGCTGACACTGCCTGCACACCTTCCCCCCGCCCACCCCTCCATCCTAGCTCAGCTCACAGGGTTTGGTCACCAATTGTACCAATGAAGGTTATTAAAATAAACCAGCTGATTTTGTGCAGAAATAGTAACCTTTATATAATTTTTGTCAACTCTGGCTGTGACAGTGGTTATTATCAGCTAAGGAGCTGTGAGCATCAAGTGGAGATGTTCTCTGCAGCTGCTGCAGCGAGATCACAGGCGACCTCCTGGTGCCTTTTAAAGCTTCTCTCACTGCACTTTCAAAAGCTGAAGGGCTCAGACACATTCTTTGCCCCTCACTTCATCACAGCTGACCCAATAACACACAAAGGGAGCTGATTTGCCTTTGGAATGCCAGATTTTGCAACCATGGCAATACGTAAATGTGTTTCCCTTCCCCCTCCCCAGGGAAACTAGCCGGAGTACAAAAGCCCCAGGAGAACGGGACAGTTTGGCTGCTCAGCGAATCTGGAGTGAGCAGGCAGTGTCAGCCGGGAGGGACTCGCCAGGAGCATCCAAAGCGCCCGATACAAATCCTGTGCCAGGGACTGACAGCTTGCAAGATTCAAACACCTTAATCTACTCAGCTGAATTTGCTGTAAGCTTGGCCCAGGTTTTAAGGTTTGCTATGAGCTACTAAACAACCCTGCCTGATTAGTTTCAGTCATTCCAGCACAACTTTCTGAGTCAGAAGAATTTAGTGCTTCTATGGCAGAAAATGGTAAGTTCCAATTGGACAAAGCTTGTATGCAAGGAAGTTCAGAGCCTGAAAAGGAACCTCAATGTAATTTTCACCTTGTGCATTCTCCGAATTTCATGGGTTTGTTTTCTTCAATGAGAAAATACTGATACTTCAATAAATGCTTTTACACAGCAGAACAAAATATTCACACCTTTAATGAAACATGCTCATGTAGCCTGTGGCTCACTTTGGATGCTCAGCTCACTGGTGATTCCTGCCCTAATCTTATCACACGCCATTTCTCTGGGTGATTGCAGCCTATTTTCCAAAGGAAATGAAAAAGTCTCCTTGAGACTTGCAGCAAAATCCCTGCAGCGAAATAGGAAAAAGACTTTTCACGGCTGCTTTGTGGCTGCTCTCCAGCCTTTCAGCCGGGCTGGTGAACGAGAGCTGCTCTTTGCCGAAGCTGCTGCTGCTGTGCAGTGTCCCACCCTCTCGCAGCAGCAGCGTGTGTTTATTTTCCTGCTGCGGATGCGGGCGGCAGATGCCGGGAAGGCAGAGCCGATGCTGGGCTCCATCCCCGGCTCGCTGAGCGAACCAGCAGCTTGGCCTCACCCCATCCCAGCCCTCCCGCAGGAGCTGAAGCCGATGTTTGTGACAGGGAAAGGAAAAGCCGACGGCTGCTCTCGAGCTGCTTTATTCCTCGTGGCAGCATCCTGTTGTTCTGAAGGAGAACTGCCCCGCAAGGACCCCCGTGTTCCCTCACCCCTTTGCCAGCCACGGTGTCCGTCTGTCCCGGGTGCCTGGGAGCAGCGGGACACACGGCAGGCCCTGGGCACAGGGCTCAGCCACACTGGCCTCTGCTCCCCTCGGGCTCTCGGGCTCATCCCCGCCTGACCAAACGCCCTGTGGTGCAGGAGGTTTTATCGCAGGTTTGCAGAGGATGCCTGGCTCTTGCACAGGTGAGTGTGGGACTCGTGCTCTCCCATCTCTCCCACTGACAGAAACCTTCCCTCCTGTACCAGCCCCTTCCTCACCACAGAGACCCCAGACCTCCCAAACCCACAAACAAACTCAATTTAATAGCGTGGTGTTTAAATGCACCAACACACTCTT
The DNA here is from genome assembly GCA_013401135.1 of Cettia cetti. Classification (NCBI taxonomy): domain Eukaryota; kingdom Metazoa; phylum Chordata; class Aves; order Passeriformes; family Sylviidae; genus Cettia; species Cettia cetti. The sequence goes on from VZUI01043316.1 coordinate 64,719, forward strand.
ACATGCAGAAGCAGCTGTTGCTAATAGAAACAGATGCTCCCTTTCTATAGAGGCACTTTACTCAGAAACTGATGCCAACAAGGGGCCTCATCCTGCACCGTGCTGTTGCTCAAGGAGAGCAGAGAACCACGTAGGAGGTGCTGGGCACCTTTCAAAAACACCTTGAAAACAGGCAGTGTCTGTAGCAGTTTGGAAAGCAGATTTTGATTTCCCTATGGTGAGAAATAATTACAGGAGGATGGAGAACATTTCCCCATCAACAGGACATCTGAGCAAATGCTCTGAAAGCAGTCACTCGTTTAGAGCACATAAGCAATGCCACACCTCTGAGCTCACATTTGATATTATGGTGACTCTTTGCTACTCTTGCCCATTAGCTTCAACACCAAAGACTAGAAACCCCATGGGAGTTAAATACTCTTAAGGAATTTATCTAAGAATTTATCAAATGGCACATGAACCACGCTGCTCAGGCTGAGCCTGTACTCACCTGGGAATCTGAAGGCATCCCTGAGGGCTTTTCTGCAGCAGGGGAAAATGATGGAAACTTGCTCAGTTGTGACATGGATGCGTGCCCAGCATGGGATTCCCTGGGCTTGAAGGTCCCAGGGGGTTGAGGAATGAGAATAAGCAGGTGGAAGTTGGAAGGCATGAAATATCCTGCCATTCTGGGGTTGTGGGTCCTTGAAACCTGCACCTGGCTACAGGATCTCCAATCCTCCAACCACCTGAGCATCCCAAGCCCTTCACTCTCTCAGGACACCTTGTGCCCAGCTCCAGGCAGGAGGCAGCTGTCCAGGCTGCAGCCTGTGCCCCCAGTCATGCAATGTACCATCCCACGCCCATCCCATTAACCAGAATATCCCTTCTGGGTTACCTCAACTGTCCAGAGGTGGCCAAGGTCAAGCCTGGATTTCCCCTTTCCCTCCTTGCCTGTCTCTCCCAGCCAGCAGGCACAAAGGCTACAGGGGCCTGAGACACCTTCAGGAAAACACCCAAGCCATGGAGCCCTTGATGAGGAGATGTTGTTCTCTCTGCTCATCAGTACTATACCTGCTTCTTTCCTTCCCATCACGGTCTGAGACACACGTCCAGCTAAGCCCTTAACAACTGTTCTCTACTCCTATTTCATTCTGAAGGCTTCGGTTCCTAGCACTTGGATGGTGAAAAGGCCTCACAATTTTCTGGTAATACCAGATCAATTTAAAAAAAAATTGTCTGCCTACAGACCTTGCATTCTCTACATATGGTCTACTCTTGATTATTGATCAGTATAAAATCCAAAATTACAATATCAGCATTTAATCTGGTTTCAATGGTAGATTCTCCTCTGATTTCTACAGGTGTAGCATCAAGCAAAAAGAAAAAAAAACCATGATTTTAAGGATTTTTTGTTTGGTGGGGGCTTTTTGTTTGGGTTTTTTTGTTTGGTTGGTTGGTTTTTGGTTATTTGTCTGCAGAGATGATGTGAAATTCTATTACATTTTCCTCCTGCCTTCAGATCTGCCTTATGCCTCCCATAAAAGAGCAGCTCTTTATTCTGCTGGGAACAAGAGAGCAGAAACTATGGCTAAGGGCAGGTTTGCTTCTCCTGTAGCCACAGGAGAGGACACAAGGTCCCTGCAGGACCACAGCAGCCACTACAAAAGCTCATTTGCTCAGTGAAGGAAGCCACTGTGGGATGAGGGTTTGGACACCCCCCTGACAGTCCCTGCACACACAGATGCTTTATGAACATGTTTTATGGAGGTGTCAGGGATTCCTGCTCCACTCCCAGCAGAGAGATGTGCTCACCTGGTATCTGCTGCCAGATAACCAGAGCAGGACAAGAGCAGCACATGCTGCAGCTGGCCCTGGGCTCTGTGTGTGTGCTCAGGATGGATACGATGTTGGTCAGGCAGGAGTCTCCAAACTCTTCCTGCATCTGGCTGCCTCCTGTGTGAACTGGCAAGAGACCCAGGAGAAGATCTGGCCTGTAAAATCTCCACCTGCATTCCCTCTGGGTGAGGAGAGGGGGGCATGGGGTGCCTGAGCACAACCAGAGCTGGAGGAGACCTCCAGGGTCCCCTCATCCACCTCAGAGAGCAGTGACCACACCAACATCATGCCTGGAAAATGCCTCCCCAGCCTGCCCTTAGAGACCCCAGGGACAATGTCTCCAAACCCACCTCCCCAGCTTCACATCTGTGCTGTCACCCCCACCAGTCACTCAGCCGTCTTCTGCCACCCTCCCTCCCAATCAATCACATTTTGTCTGTCTTCTTTGGTTTTGTTCTGCTTCTTTTTCTGTTCTCTCCCTGCCTGTTCTTTCTCTAATTTCTGACATTGATTTCAACACCTTTTGTTCCTCCTCATCCTTGTCTTCCTTTCCCAGATCCTCTTCGTGCCTGTCTCAAGCACAGTCCAGGCTGTGCAAAGTAATCAGCTCTGAAAACCTTTCCAAACTGTATTTTCCTTCTTGGAAAGAATCTCAAAACCAAATAATAGATGTTTATTTTAATTAATGATAGCCCACAGCCTAGCATTAAAATCACCTTCTGCTGACAGAATGCACTTAACTGACTCCTGATTTGCTCAGTCAATGGGGCTGCTGGATTCTTTCATTAATTCCAGCCGAGAAAAGTGTCCCACAGCAGACTTGGCTCTGCACATAAACAGCACTGTAATTATGGAGCACATCTGTAGTTAAGGTTAAGCAAGCCTGCTGCTGCAACCTGTGATTTTCCAGGCTTCTAACCAGGAAATGATGGGACCTGCTGAACCAAAACTTCTGCACGTTGCTTCTCGGTGAGCAGCGCTCCAGAGAGGCAGGAATGCACTTTCAAGCCAAATAAACTGATAATTGAGAACCCTTCCCAACATTCACATTAGTCTTCCCATTAGATACCTGCAGTGAATCAGGGAGCTCAAGCCCTGAGTCCTGTGAGTCCTGTGCAGTCACATCCCTGAGACTGAAAGTCCTTCCCTGATGTCTGGGTAGACAGAATGTCTCTGTCAGGGTCTGTCTCAGACTTCTTCCATGGACAAAAATCAATTATGACCCAACTGAAATTGTTTTTGACTCTCTAGGGCAAGACAACTCACTTGTTTAACCTTTGCAAGCATCTTTTCTTAGCGTCAATACTTCATAGAACTGTAGAATCACAGAGTAGGTTGGGTTGGAAAGAACCTGAAAAATCATTATTCTGATGCCCCTGCCATGGGCAGCGACACCTTCCACTGTCCCAGGTTTCTCCAAGCCCCATCCAACCTGGCCTTGGACACTTCCAGGGATGGGGCTCCCTGTGCCAGGGTGTCACCATCCTCACAAGAAAGAATTTCTTTCTAATACCTAATCTAAAGCTATTCCCTTTCTGATTGAAGCCATCCCCCCTTCTCCTACAGCTACATGCCCTTAGAAATTCCTTGATTTCCCTACCAAGGCTTTTTGATGGTTTGGAAGGGGATTTTTTGAGCCGAGGTGGGAAAAGCAAACAGACTTGCTTCACTGCAAGGCACGGTGTGCTGCAGCTGCCAAAATCCCGGGGGGAGGTGACAGCTGCAGATTTAGCCTCAAGCCTGGCCGAGCCGGGACCCGGGGAGTGCAGTGTGAGCCAAGGTGGGGGCCGCGCCCGGGGGCAGCGGGGGCTGAGCTGTCCCTGCGGCCATCCCTGGGATGGAAAGGAGCCGGGCCGTGCCACTGGAGCTGCCCCGTGCCACCCCGGCGTCACCCGGCTGAAACACCTCCAGAGACACCCCACGAAAATGTTTTTCCAGACTGTGTTTGCAGTACACCCACTCGTAAAACAGGCCATGCTGCTTTTGGCAGGGTTGCTGGAGGCTCGCATCGTGCTGCAGCAAACCTGCTCCCAGGCAGAAAAGTTTCTAACCTGTCTAAAAAGTGTTGAAGACAGACTTCAACAAATGTCCTTCCCCCACGCAGAGTTTAAATTACACACTTTTTACATCCCGATTTAATGTTAATATTTTTCCTTTTTTAAGACAAAAAGCCTGGATCTGAGACATCAGCCAGCCTTCTGCTGGCTGACACATCCCTAGTGAGGCTACAAAAGAACAAAAGTCTTTAGTAGAAAAATTATTTTAAAATATGAGCAATGAGTAATTATTTTAAAATTTGAACTGCTCTCAAAATCAAGTGCCAAATTTATGTTAAAAATTATACTTTTAAACCAAACATCAGTCAGGTCCCAGCCACTTGCTGGGGAAACCATCACTCTGAAGAATCAACAGAAAAGTCTGCAGCCACTCTGCCACACGGCCCCAGGGAAGGAGGAGGATTTCCAAGGCTGTGTTTGCAGTTTGCCTTTCCTCCAGCCAGGCACCAGGTAACATTTGGGAGCCAGCAGCTGTCAGGCTGAAACCTCTGCTGCTGACAGCTGCTGGGAAAAGGTCAGTGCCTCGTTAGTGAAGCCATCCCCAGCACCAGCACCGAGAGAACACAAGTGACAGAGTGCTGGGGAGCTGCAGCCACTGCTCTGCCAGTGCCCCTGGATCTGTCAGCAGCAGCCCCAGTTTTTAATTTGCCCGTGCCCCAGTGAAGAGAATCAGAATAAATCAGGGAGTCAAGATGGGAAATCATCTGTCCGTGTTTCTTCTGTCCCACATCAAACCAGAACCATACATGAGGCTCTCTAGGAAAAGGTTCAGGCAGGGATCACAGTCTGAAGCCACTGAGCTTCCACCCTGCCCTGGAAACTGGGACACACACAAGGCTCTGCCTTCCCCTCCCCACTGGCGTCCCTGATTTCAGTCCCTTCTTGTCTGTCCGTGGCTCATCAGGAAGAAAACATCTTCTCATTTCTTGTGAGCCAGAGGAAATCCTCTTAGAAGCAAATGCTGTGATGACACATTCCTGAGGATGGCACACGCTGTCCCACAGGGATAGTGCCACGTGTCACCTTGCAGCAGGTGCAGCTGTGATGGCTCTCCATGGCTCTGATGGACCCGTGCAGATCTGAGCTGGATCAAACCTCACTCCATGAATTATCTTTCTCCTGATAAACATATCTATATACACAGATATATACGTGTATATACAAATACATAGATACATAGATTCATACATTCTACAAAAATACAGACGTATTGTATAAAATAACTGATAGCATTGGACATGAGGATGGGTCACTGAATATCCGGAATAATCAAAGAAGGCAACAATTATTTTTTTCCCCTACAGGAGAAGAGTATTTAACAAAATTACAATTGAAACATTATTTATAGGGTAACCTTATCACCAAAACCTCTTGCAGTGGAAATAAATTAGGGCTCATCCATCAAGAGCAAATGCTGCTGTTCCAGTCTGCTCTGGTGCAGTTTCAAACCAGACTGAGCAATTTCCCAGCATCTCACCTGGAGCTGATCCGATCTGGGCTGCCTTGGGCCATGCCTGGTTGATCACCCCTTCTGCAGAGCACTCCAGATGAAGTCAGCACCACATTAAGGTAATCTGGAGTTGCCTGATTCAGATAATCAAAGTCACATCCCCAGGGCTTGCCTCCACTGAGAAACCATTATGAAGCAGCCAGGATGTGAATTTCCAGGATGTGAATTATCAGTGCCACAAGTGTTTGCCTTAAGTTCTCCTTCTCCCCACCAAAATTAATATCTACCTGTTCAGCCTAACCCAGTTACCACAGTGAACTTGGCTCCGTTCTGAAGGTGAAGGTTACCATGACCTGAAGCTAATTTCAGAGTGGAGGGAAGGTGTGGTGATGGACATTAGTGTAAAGAAGCTGCAACTCAGCAGCATCAGCTTTGCTGCTCTTTCAGACATTCCAGGTAAGTCTTTGGACATCTTTCCCTTCAGAGGTAGCAGAGTCACCACCTTCACTTCCTACCACTCTCTTATTTTAGCAAGGAATCATGCTTTACTTTTCCCTCTTTTTTAGTTCTTCAAAGCTCCAGACTCCTGCAATATTAGCAGCAAATAACCTATGCTGCTATGAAATGTTATTTTATCATTGTTAAGTGTCATTTGTCATAGAAGAATGACACTTCTGATTTCTTGAAATGTTCCCCATGTGAGAGACCTTGGTTCCCCCCTAATTAGCAATTTCCTTTCTGATATTCAGAAACAAAGGACATATTACACTCTGAAATTTCAGGATTAACTGGAGGTCACATCCAGCATGGCTGTAAAACCTCCTGAATCATGGAAGAGGTGAGAAGACCATGGACAGTGTTGAATCATTTTTGTCAGAGAAGGATGATTTTATAGACTTTTATAATAGAACACAGGACCTTGGAAATTATTTCTGTTTGAGAAAATGACAGGGAAAAGCAAAGCAGCAAACCAAAGTGCCCCAGAGCTGATGGCTCATCCCCAGAGCAGCGTGCACGATGTCCTTCAGCTGACAGCAGTTTCATTAGCAGCCTGGCACGCTGCATTTGCTCCAAGGTGCCCAAAACACACCAGACTGACAGCCCTGCACTTGCTTGATTGGGCCTGTTAGCGAGAGGAGCAGGGAATCAATTAGCAGACAGGCTAATTAAGTTGTGTGCAACAGTGTGGACAAACATCCCAAAGCGACTCTCAGCCCGCTGTGGATGCTGGACCAGCAGCCCATCACCCTGAGGCTGCAGGAGCTTTGATGGAGAGGTCAGAGACAAACAAGGACAAATTTGGGCAAATTGTCCAATTGTGAGATGCTGCTCCATTGTGCAGACAGAGCCATTAAATCCAGTCTATCCCATAGAGGAGGGATTTGCTGTGGGGCAGCTCTACCCACGGCCAGCTGCCAGGACTCATATTCCCTCCTCACTCCATCTTCACATTTTTTATAAAGTTCTTCTCATCCTCACATCTTTTAAGGGTCTTCTCTGGCGTGAAAAACCTATTTGGACTTGGGGGAGAGAGTTTTCTAGTTGAATCCTATCAGTAAAACTCCTTTTACAGGCAGCAAATTACTGTCCAGCATAAAAAAATATGAAAACCCAGGAGGAAACAGAAGGTAGAAAACCCAGGAAAATAACCACCCACTTGGCCATACTGAAAACAGCAGATTGCTTTGCAAGCTTATCCAGACCATGTGCAAGTATCCAAGATTTTTCCCCCTTTTAACTGTAAAGTAATCAATATCTACCCACTTGTGAACTTTAGTGAAAATAATGAACTGGCACATATTTATAACAAAAGTCACGGCACATTAGGTATTCCAAGGGACTTATGTAAGCGTCACTCTCTTTAATACAGCTTTAGAGAAAATGCTCTAAGAAGCTTTATCAGCATAAAACATATTTTGAATTTAATGGAAATTAGTAATTGGCATGGCAAAGTCAAAGCCATCTGAGTGGGCTGACTTAACCCTGTTGGACAGTATTTTTCACTAACTATAACAGTTAATCTGCCAGTTGAGAGAGGAAAATTCTCTTCTATTGTTAAATGCCGTGAAACAAAGGAGAAAATTTCTGCAGCTCATGGGGACTTGTGGAAATAAATGGAATATGATAAATTCTATGGAATAAAGTGCATTCTTCAAAATAAATCCAATTAACTCTAAATTGAGGAAACTGAGTCAGAACAATGTCTCTGTGACTAAAGGAAGCACTGGGGTTTAGTCTGGCCTCAGCCTCTGTCTCCTGAACAGGTATTTTCTTCTGACCAGGCCAGAGGGTGCTGTGTGAATTTCCCATTGAAGTCCTCTGCTCTGAAATATTTGCACCTTTTTCACACCCATTCAGTAGTCGACTCAGAAATACATTTTATATGCAAATGGAAGAGCCTAAGGGTTGGATTTCCTTTCAGGAGTTGGTAGCAGAGTCCAGGGCAGCCTAGTCCTGTGTTGTTACACATTCCTGAATTTGTTCAATTAAATGTATTAATTAAACATATATTTACATATGGAGAAACCTGACAATGTTTCGTGGAGTTTAATTTATGCCCTGAAATTTGTTGAGCTTTGTCTCTTACCCTGCCATTCTTGCAAAGACTACCCAACCCCATTTATCACAGCAGATGAATTTAGAAGAAAGCCCCTCTCTCTTGGGTCTCAGGATAATTTTGTCATTTGGGGTAGTTAAGGACACCTCAGGCTTGGGATGCATCCTTCTGTAGCTACAAGCCATCTGCTGGCAATCATTCCTCCACAAATTCACTTCCCTGCTATCATCAAATATATCCTTATTAACTGGAAATGATGCTCCTTGCAAAACAAAACAAACAATTTTTTTGGTTAAAACCATCAACATACCCTCAAACTCCCTCCTACCAAAGACAAGTCAAGATTTATTTATCCTAAATTCAGGAACCTGTGGGTGCTGCTGGGCTGGGCTGACTGCAGCCTCCTTCTGGCCAACCCTCCTTGCTGACTCCTGTTGCTCCTTTCTACTCAGTCTGCAGTGGTGTTATAAGGTCTTCTTGGAGCTATTTAAAAAGAGATCATTTTGGATTACAAGGCTTTGCCTGAATTCTTCTCCTTTCTGGCACTTATCACTTGCTGAATTTTTGGATTCTTCATTAGAAGCAGCAACCATATCAAAGCAAGAGTGGTTACCAAGGATTGTCGGGTTCCAAATGAAAGCCCAAATCCCACAGGAGTTAGAAGAGTGAAGATTTGTAGCCCACTAAAATCTAAGATCTAATGAAATCTCCAGCATCCCTATGCCACTGAAATTAATCACTTCCCTTCAACAAAATGAAACTGCCATACCTCCAAGGTTTTCTTGTACTGTACTCAGCCAACTGTACTTTCTGCTTTACATACATGTAATTTGCTTTTGTTATAAAATGCTGAGAAACATACTGTCCACCTGTCACTGTCTTCCAGAACCAGCACTGAACTGATAATGCAGCCTTTCAGAGAAATAGTCTTTACTCTCCACCATGAATTCCTTGGGGCAAGAAATTGCTTTTCCTCCTCTTTTTGTGTGTTGTGCCTGACACAGCAGGGGCCAGATTCACATTAAGCAGCATATAATAAGATCTAGAACATAATGAGTGATAACAAGCAGAGTGGTAAATGATGTCATTTAGTGGATACTATCCCCGTGGTTCCCTGTTGGCAGTTTTTTTATTGAACAGGCTTCTCTTCACAGTTTCTTACTGATCTAAGAGTCTATCTCTGTCATTATGCCTGTCTGGGTCTCTAATGCTTTCCTCTGCAGCTCCTCTTTTCCCTCTTTCTCAGCCTGCTTCAGGGAGCTGGAGACTTTTTTTCTATGTATCCCCTTTCCTTTCCTTTCCTTTCCTTTCCTTTCCTTTCCTTTCCTTTCCTTTCCTTTCCTTTCCTTTCCTTTCCT